>JAMKCH010006779.1:0-31691 GCA_023653785.1 Ophioderma brevispina | reverse complement strand
CGTAATTTCTCGAAAATTTCAGGGCCTAAAAATGGGTTAAACGAGGTACTTGCACTCCTCTCGGTTAATCGGACTCCACCGGTGCGTCCTTCCTCCTCAAAAGGCACACAATATAAAATTCCGTCACAAAATCCTCGGGTAATTTTGATTTGCCATATTAACCTTCGTGTGGGCAATTTTTATATCCTACACGACAACACCTTGGTGACTTGTATGTGGTTGTAATATCGTTCCTTTACGGCGTGACTTAAAAAAAGCTATATTTCGGATTAATTTGTAGTGCCCCTCCGGCTGATTTAAGTATTCGAAAGAGAATATTTTTCCAGTTCGGATTGCGTGGCGTGCTTCTATGGGCGTTTTCGTCTTGTAAACCGAAAATCGTGGGTTCGATCCCCCTCATAGATTGAAAATTTACTTCATATTATTTTATCTTGGGAGTTAAAGATGCAAACATTCATAATGTGTGGTTTATATTTTGCCATTAACGTGTCAATATTGTAGTGCACATCTTCGCTCCGGTGAACACAAAAAAAACTTCAATAGGCACAACAATTGTGAGCTGTTCCTGCGACTTCTTTCTAATCCGTACCTTCCCAGCTCTGTTTGTCGACAACAATAACGGGGCCAGTGACATAATCAAGACACTCCTATCGCTAAGTACTATAAACATTTTCCACCTTGACACCGTGATCATTTGTCATCTCTTAAGGTGAATTACCCCTTCTGAAGGCTAAAAATAAAACCACAATTAAAAGTTGAGGTGAGATACTGTTGCTTTTGTTTTAACAACAATCGGAACCTTCCGTTCAAAGTTACGGCGAAATGTAACTTTTCAAGTGGGAAAAATCTCTACGATATTTCTTATTTTGTTTTTTTCAAGCTGCGATATCCATTTTTTGATCTCGAATTTCACCATTTTTTGTCCAAATTCAGGCACTTATTAGCGAATTGATAATCGAGGTAACGAGAGCATTTCTAAAATATACTACCGAACCTATACCCTTGAACATAGACGCCAGGCTACAGAGCCTATGCGCTTCATGTAAAGGCCAGCGCAACCTATAACGCCCTAACCTACCCCCCCCTCACTCACCAAAGCCCAAGCCCCAAAACCATTTGTCAATCCTGGACGCATACCCCCCGCGCCGCGCGCCAAGTGGCTGTAACCCTGCTATTACTAAAACGGGGATCCGTCTGCTCATCGTCCCACGTTAAGGGTATTTAACCGGCTGACTATGTTTTCAGTTTGGTAGACTTATGGAACCCATCTTTTTCACTTTCATGCGGGGACAATTGAATATTAATTATTAAAGAAATATACAGATGTTGAATCTTAAAAAGGAATTTTCTTATGGGAAAACAGCAATTTTGTGAAAAAATAAACAGATTTGATGACGTCACGGCATGACTTGGTTTATTATTTTGCGTCGGGGGACCCATTCAGGTAAACAATGACGTCGTATCCTTACATTGAAAAAAAAAAACAACCGATGATCGTCATCGTACGGCGGTTTTTGGAATCAGTAGGGAAAAAGGTAAAATTTTGTACTGTTTTAGACATACTAAAACGGGTGTCTTTGGAAAACAATAATAGCCCTTGGGGCAGAGAGTCATTTACAGGACATGATTAACATAGTCGGATTTATACATATCGGTCGCCCCCGAAGAGCAAACCGATACCTGATACCTGACAAGCTGAACCTGGACCTGACACGTGACACCAAACCTTTCATATCGTTACGTTTATAACTCAATACGGCAAAGCAGCACGCATTCTGCATCTCCGTTGTCACAGGGTAATCGATCAAGATGTGAGACTATACATGTGTTCTGTTAGTACAGGGACTAGTGTCAATGCATTTGAAAGCGTAGTAAAGACTATTTTCAAGCAGTTCAAGTCATAGTGTGGTACTTTCAATGACTACTTACCAGGATATGGGGTAAGCTATCTTAAAGTGGTTTTTCAACATGTCACAATTCAAATCAATGCAAAATTAATGTTAATTTTGTTGTTTTTAAAGACAATAAATTGTGTTTTTGAGATTTTTTAATTTTTGAAACATTTAACATCGATGATAAGCCTTCTCTATAGCATCCCAAATTCAATGAGGAGTACCTATGTCCAGTGGATGTGACCGCTGACTCATGATTTGAAGGTTGCGGGTTCGAAGCCCGGGCGGCCATATCTCTCGCCTTTTTTTAAGAATGTAAGTATTTAGATAGCGCTTAACACAACGTCTCAAAGCGCTTTACATTCCGCTGTCACTAGGATATATAACATTTCACAATTGGAAAAATTTGGCAGCCAATTAGAATGGCGCACTGTACATGGGGAGTCTGGCCCATAGCTTTGAAGACGAAATGGGACTTCTGTTATTGTGTGCACAGATCCGTCCCCTTACCTTTTTCTGTCGAGCTCTGCCAGGTACTTTCTTTTCATTCGAAAATATGGAAAATGACAGCACCCATGCTTGTGAGTAGATAGAAAATTAAATTTAAACTATTAAGTAAAAAACTTAAGTTTCAATCAATTTTTTTTTTTTACAAATTAACGCATTACAAATTAGGCCATATCATAAAAATTATCAAGTAATAAAAGAAGTATAATGAATAAATTAAAAACAAAATACTAATTATACGCAATTCAAAAATATCAAAGTGAGAACAAAAATAATACAAATTCAATAATAACAAATATATTTTTTTTATTTTTTTTAAAAAAACAAACTATTAAAATAAAAATGAATAAAAATAAAAAAAAGCATAAAACCATATGAAGATGAAAACAAAATGAAAAAGAACCTTATAAGACAATAAAAATATAAAAGAAACAATTATAAAATGGATGCAAATAGATGGAAAAAATACAACAAAACGAACTGTTCTTTGGAGTAAAAGCTTCCCAAATTATCAACAACAAAACGAAAAGAAACAACGAGAAAATACCCCCCCCCCACACACACACATGCGGAGAAGTTTTGAATATATATATCCATGTTAATTGATAAGATGATATAGAGCTATATAGGGCCTAACTATAACTGCCGCGGTGACGTGTGAAAAGCGGCAAAATTCGTTAATTTTATCGCTATGGTGCGAATTACAAGAAAAAAGTCTATTCGCACCACACGGTGCGCAATACAAGAAAAGTTGTTATTCACCAACCGTTACGGTGAAAATTACAAGAAAAGGTTTCTATTCACACCGCTACGGTGCGCATTACCGGAAAACATTGCTATTCGCATCGTCACGGTGCGAATAGACTCTTCCTAAGCTTTACTGAGCATCGGTGAACCATCACCATGGCCTGGTCATCTCCACGCAAAGACTGGCATGGCACCGCATGCTTCGAACTCGATCCATTGTATATCCAATATCGCAACTGTAACTGAATTTGTATCGGGGTCTTCCTAGCGTCTTGGGGATCTCATGGTAGGTGATTTGTTACCATTGGAATCAAAATGTGTGATTGGAGGCCAAAACTTACATTGCATGCAATACACATTGGGTCCGAATTTGACACCTCAACTTTGTTTACATCCAGTTTTCAGGTGAAATTTCAGCTGTGCTTTTAATTTGGTTTTGTATTGAATGGACACTGTTTAAAGATGCTATATAGTTGAGGGAATTGTTTCGATTCTTTATGTTTCAAATAGGCCATGTCAAACTCAGAATCTTAGGGGGGCCCTATAGGCAAAGGATAGACGAGTTGCCACCCCAAACCTCAAAAAATCAGTAAGTTTCTTGGTTGATGTGGTCGGTACGGATTTAAACTTACCTCTTTTCTGTTCAAAGTAGAGTTACGTTTACGATCTTGAAGATCAAGATTTTGAGGTGCAAAATTTTGCACCATGGGGAGTCCCTCGCACCGGCATGACAACATTGCTTTTTTGCCATGAAACACCTTGTGCATTCTTTCTCTCTTGAATGAGTGCTTTTTTATTTAGTACAAATGATTGAGGACAAATCAAAAATGGGCTTGTAACCAGATATTTTAGAAATATTTTTTTTAGACATGTTCTACGTGGAGGAGATAGGCAGTGATCTCAGTTCCATATTAGAAAAAATATGGGACTGAAAACTGAGTCCTAGGCAAAGGCTAATGCCACGATGTCGTGCACCAAAAAAACAGAAATTCTAAATTGGCTTACTACATGACAAACCCAGGCTTATCATAAGTTTGTCATAACACCCATAGTCGTAACACCATCAAATTGTAATATGCTAAAGCCCATGCATCATAGGCCTACGCAGTGTACTAATCATACATTTGTAAGTGTGTTTAAATACTCACAGTTAGGACCCCAGGCCCACGGCCGTTGCCACTGTTTTCAACGTCACTGCTATTAAGTTCACATCAATCTGCTTCGGTTTAAATACCTGTGCATAACTCAAAACTCCGAACTTCCCTGCAAAAGTAATCTATAGCAAACATAATACCCTTGAACAAACGCGCCATGGCTACAGAGCTATGCGCTACAGAGCTATGCGCTCTGATACACTCTAATATCAAAAACAGCCCTATTATAAATTATTATAACCCCAAAACCATTGCACTCCTGGATATCTTTGGATGTGACATGTTCTATAAGGCGGTTTTATGTCTCAGAAAACCCAGGCGTATATAGAATACAAAGAATCACACAAAAAAAAATCACAAAAAAATGTTCAGGTGAGCGGTGCAGTATTGATTCTTCTAATGTTTGGATGATCTGGAGGGCAAACAAAATGTCCCGTCAAACATAATTAGCTCCGTGAAAAGGCCCTATAGGGCGCTTGCACGGGCAGGTCAATAGGTTATCTTGGCCAGACCTGCCTCCAGAAACAACCCAAGCATGAGTTGGAGAATACAAAGAATCACCTGCAGAAATACTGAAATGTTCGGTGAACCAGGTGCATGTTATTATCTTATAAATGTGTGGAGCATCTGGAGGCAGACAAAGTCCATTCAAACATAATTTAGCTTGGGCAAGGGTCCTATAGAGATTCATAAATGCGTGCAGGTCCAGATCGGCGATTAGACTATTCCATCTCCTCTGAGAGGAGACAACGTTGGGTGTTTTTTAGTGAATGGAAATCATGCATGTGCGTGGAAGTCAGCATCTTTAGATGAAGTCCATGAAGGCAAAAAAGGAATGTGTTTTCCCAATACGGCACTTGGGATTACATATAGTACTGTAACCACCTATTATTTATTTCTTCTTCACTGAGTCACTATCTTCTTTTATTTAATCACAATCTGCTCTATCCTTATGTCACAATGTTATCGTTCTCCGAATATTTTTTTCAAATTACAGGATACGTTGTCGTCTCTGCATGCTAATATCATAAAATATAACCCCTACATATGGCCGGATGTTCATGTTTATGTATAGATATATTCTATAGTATATATATAATATATATATATAATATATAATATATATAGTATATATATATCTATATATATAGATATATATATATAATAACATAAGTATATTTCAATTCCAGCTGTAGAGTGCTCGATACTAAACAAAGTAGAGCCTATGTAGCATAATTTCTCTAACACATGTAATTTTCCAGCTGTTGTTACATGGCAGTTTTATGCCTAACGGCATTCATCAGAAAACTGAGCGTATTTTGGTTTTGTCTGGATTCGCGAGAACAATGCGTGTTCGTGCGTGAAAGCTAAACGCAAGCAAAGGTGTGCGTGAGGTGTAAACGCTGCGTCCATAGAATCGCAGAATACCTTTCCCGCTAATTCAGGCAAAACCCGACAAGGGTTCACTTCTTCTTCTTGCAGTGTGTTTTCTATGATGGCGACATTTTGATATGATTTCCGATTTTTTGTTGTATCAGATTTTTTGTCTTCATTTGAAGTATAAGCTAGCTTTTCATCAATACATAGTTGCATTGTCCAGACTAGCGTTTATGCGTGTTGGATTTTTTTAGGATTTCACATTTTCTATGGTTATATTGGGAACGTTTCCTATTTAGTCTCCATAACTTATTTGATAGTTTCTGTTCTTTCTCGTACTTATCATGTGTTGAACGAGTTGTTGTGATTGTTAAATCTGCTTTTAATTTAAATAAAACTCTCCTCCCGAAAGGCCTATGTATGACTTGGATTCGTCATTTTGATTTTTACAGTTGCTTGTGTACACTATGGCCTCAGATAAGCAATTCTCCACGTAACGGACAATTTGCTGGATTCTGCAGTTGCATGTTTTGATATAGGCTCGGTTTCTTTACTGCTCTTGATGGCCTTTGCGTTATGTGATTTGTATGATCGATCCTCATTTTTTCAATGGCCACTATAACTCATTTTTACGGTATTGCGATTGAATATCTTCATGCAAATGCTAGACAGAATAACAACGATATAAGACTTAAAACACGCGTAAACCAATGGCGAAGCACAGCGCATTTGTAGAGTGGTTTACCGACCTCAAAAATAAAGACGATCTAACCTTCATGGTGTTTGACATCGTAGACTATTATCCTTCCATATCGGAAGAACTACTTGAAAAAGCATTGGATTGCCAAACATTTCAACAAAATATCTAATTTGAAGGGAAACCATTAGCATGCCAGAGACATTGCTCTTGCTCTTGCGACGAAGAAGGGAAAGTATGGGTTAAGAAGGACACAAATAACGCATTCGACGTTCCCATGGGCGCCTACGATGTGGCTTAGTATTGAATTAGTAGGTCTGGTAAATACTAAAGAAAAAACTAACCAAGAGCTACAACGGAAATGTTCGGGACTTGTACCTTGACGACGGGTTTCGCCGTCCTACGACATACCCGGGAGTGAAGCTGACAGGAAGTCGCAGAAATAAACATCTTCAAGTCACTATCCCTGAAAATCACAGTGCAAGACGAATTTGACATCTGTTAATTATCTATTGACATTAACATGGATCTGTCCACCAATCGGGTCTATACAAGCCATACAGAAAACCCAGCGGATACCCGATGTATGTTATAGCCTGACCTACCCCGCCACAAATAATCAGGAATATACCAGCCGCCGTAGAGAATGAGGATCAACATCATATCTTCTAACCAAGATATGCAAACAAGCACCCATAACGAGGCGCTGAAATCAAGCGGTTACAAGAATACCATTAAGTTCAGCACAGACAGAAAGGAGACCAAAAAAGGGAAAAAGAGGAACAGATCGAGAAAAGTAATAATGGTTTAAATAACCCCCCCATACAGCAAGGACGTAAACAAATGTAGGGGGAACCTTCTTCAAACTCAAAGATAAGCCTTTCCCCCGCGAGGCGACCACAAGTTGCATAAGATATTCAATCGCAATACCGTCAAAATGAGTTATAGTTGCATGAAAATATGAGATCGACGACGATGCATAAAATCACATAACGCAAAGGCATCAAGAGGCAGTAAAGAAACCGAGCTATATCAAAACATGCAACTGCAGAATCCAAGGCAATTGTCCGTTACGTGAGAATGCTTATCTGGGCCAGTATTGGTACAAAGCAACTGTTAACTGACGAATCCAATTCATTAAACTAGCTCCCCCCTTTCGGGAGGAGCGTTTAAAAGCAGATTTTAACAATCACAAAATCGTTCAAACATGATAAGTAACGAGAAGAAACAGAACTATCCAAATCCTTAATGGAGACTGAATAGGAAACGTTCCAAATATACCATAGAATGTGAAATCCTAAAAAAATCCAACACGCATAAACGCGAGTCTGGACAATGCACCTTATGTATTGATGAAAACTAGCTTACTGTTCAATTAAATGACCAAATCTGACACTCACCAAATCAAACTCACATCCAAATTTCGCCATAATAATAAAACCCACTGCAAGAAGACGAAATGACCACCTTTGGTCGGGTTTGCCTGTGAATTACAGGGAAAGCGTTCTTGCGTGCTCTTTCTCTGGACGCATGCGTGGTTTTACAAACACCCTCACGACACCTTTCTGGTTTATCTTTCAGCTTCACTCACGAACCCTTCATTTTTCCTCGCTAATCCACTACAAAACAAAACTCCTCTCCGGAGTTTTTCTTCTTCCTTCCTTTAGGCGAAACTGCCAGTAACAACAGCCTGAAAAAAGTGTTTTGAGCGAAATATGCTACATAGGCTCTACTTTGTTTTAGTATCGAGCCCTCTACAGTGAATTGAAATATACTTATGTTATATATATATATATATGGATATAGATATAGATATATATATATAATATATATATATAATATATATTAGATCACAACTCGCTACAACTCAAACCTGAGGAAGGGCGAAGCCCGAAATTTGTTGTCAACTTATCGCATTATTACGGCATTCTTTACTTTGATATTGAGCCTTATATAATGTTATATGTAAATGGCCGACGGCAGCTTTTATATATATATATATTATATATTCTATATATATATATATAATCTATCTATATATATCTATATATCTATATATATATATATATCTATATATATCATACAAAAATTAGCACTATATAACAGTTTCGAAATTATTATTGGCCCTAACACCCTTGCAAGGCTAACTGTTTGGATAAACAACATCTCTTTGTTCTTTTCAATTTTCCTGCGACTCAAAATGATGCAGTTCAATTTGGGCACATCCTTGAGAATATGTCTCAAACCATGGTCAAAAAAACATGCATAGAGTGACTGTATACTCTGCTAAAAAAGAATGGAAAGTTAACATTGGGATTAGACCATTCCATTGCTTCTTGTGTACAAATAATCTATAACTAAATGTCCAATTGCCATTAAATACATATAGCACCATTGGGAAATTCAATTCCATACAGTCATGTTGTCTCAGCCTTACTCCAGTTTTCAGCACAAGTGTGGCACCCATAAAACCCCCTTGTTGAGTGTAAAGTGAGACCTTTGAACACGAACCATCCTTTCCTATATTATTCTTTGGTTTCAACACTGCTTTCTTCATTATGTTCCTCCCTGGCATTTTGGAGGAGTGGGGAATGGGAAGGTAAATTTTCCCTTCAACACTAGAGCGCAAATTCTCACAGAAAACCAGCTATAGGTTATGATATTTAATAGGAATCCGTATAATCAGGGAAGGGTGTTCGGAAATGGAGTTGAATCGACCTCACTTCAAAAAAGATATGTGTGTTGCCGCCTATTCAGAGTTTTCTAATGCGGCTTAACTCCCCACTGTTAACACAATAGATAGAAACCCGGATGGGAGCAGATAAACTTTTAGGGAAAGGTCACTACTAACATGCCATGATCTTGGCTGATCTATTCGGCTTACGTATGTCAAGCGGGAATTTGCAATAAAATGTTGATAGAGTTTCATGGCAAATATCAAATTTTGCCGCTTTTTTGCCTACTCTGGCCTCTATTAATGAATGATTGCTCGAATGTTCAACTATCAGAATAGGTTTTTAGATTTTAGCGGGAATGACAGGAAAGTGCAAAAAGAAAGATAATAACTAATGGCAACAATCATTGATTATTTTACTGATTTGCCACAAATTCTTCTAACAAATATGTTTAGAAATTCTCCACTCAAACAACATAGGGTCGTTTCTGAAGAACGCACATCAGATTCTTATTGTGTGTCCCTTCCTGTTCAGAAATATGTAATTCTACATGCTTTTGAAGCAGATAATATAAATATTGTATTTAAAACACATTCCTTTTGAAACACTGCTTGTCATTGTTGAATAATTTTCAGTTAAGCATTGTAAATCAATCCATTGGCGCGGGTCGCACACACCCTTCAAAGTAACTCTTCAAGGTACTTTGGATAAAAGGTTGTGAATGGGGATCAATAGGCTTATCTCAAGTATGTACGGCCGATATAACTCTTGTTCCTTACATCTTCTCTGGTATAATATAAAGTAGAATTTGTATTTTTCGTGTTATTTAGTCTTGTAATCTTGTACAAGTGAGGGTCACCAAGAGAGGTGGCATTGTGTTACGAAACTGTGCACTACATAGTGTAGAGAATGTTTGCTGCAAGATCGATCAATTGATTTAGTCATATTTTTTTTTCCCTTTTCGTCATCGAGCTATTTCATCTTCATTGCCGACCAGTGCGAGCAAATGCGGGATGACATTGTTAGAGTCCCTACATAGAACCATACAAAATAAAAAGAAAGAGTGAAACTGTATGGACTCTTTATTGTGTTTTTGTTTTCATTGTATGAAGTTTGTTTTATTGAAATGGGATAAATTGAAGTGGTCCATATATTGTAAATTTCTAAAAAAAAAAAAAAACATAGGGCGAATTCAACAAAAATATCGCCTAGGTCAGAACTTTTTTTGTTAAAAAAAAGTACAACGCATAGCGTTTTAGCAAATAAAAAATTGAGACAAACTATTTATTTTGTTGACCTTAGGTCCATTGTGTTTGACACCACCCTGCATTAACTGAAGAAGTACTAAGGTATAAAACAAGTGATTGCTACAAATGGGGTGTTGTTGTAAAACAGAGGAGAAATTCGTTTTTCACTAATATACAACATTATGCAAACAGGATTTTAAATATCTGAGATACAAATAAGAGAAAAAAAAATAGGGGGTTTATTTCCCAACATAAGCATTTGGTGCAGCTTCAGACAACAAGATTCACAGATATTGTTCGTATTTGATAGATTCTATAAGTTTGTATTTCCTCTTTGTTTTTGTTTTTCTTTCTTTCTTTTTCTTGAACTAAATTTCGGTAGAGGTAAATTTTGTAGGGGTATCTACGATGAAAATCTTTATCTGATTAAATGTCACCGATTCGAATTGAATTCCTTAAACGAAATTGCATTTCATGTGTATAAGAGCTAATAGGTTCTCTGAAGTAGTATAATAATAACTAAATCAGTGTGATAAATATATTATCCTACTGTTTAAATCCAACTTGATTTTTCTTAGCTTGCAACAATCCGTATTGCAGCGTTATGAATAATACAACAACTAATTTGTTTCATTTTTTCTTTATATATTTATTTACGTTACAGACCTCCGTTTCATCTGATTCATCAAATAACATTATGTGCAATATTTAAGACAACGACCCAGGGAGAAATTTTATCTATGAGCTCGTTGTCGGAAGCTCGTTGGCGTCGTCTTATCTTAATTGCAGCGTTTTAAGTTGTTTTCTTCTTTCATAATTACGGTTATAATAACTATTATCACACTAATCTATACATATTGTTATTCCACTGTCAGAATAATTCATATGAATCCTTATTTGTGCAAAGTCAAATCTGATTTTCTTCTAGATTTGCCTTTTAACGTCTCTTCAAATCGCGCCATATTTCACTCTGAATCGCGCCAAATTTCATGAAAAACAATAATCTGGTCTTTCGAAAGGGCCATAAATTTAAAGTTTATTACATTACTTTCATTACTAAATTGAAGAAAACATTTGTCTGATTCATTAAACTGTCACATCTCTCCACAGTTTAGAATTATGTGTCTCTTAAGAGCTCTATCACTCTTACTTTTTTGTTTTGTTTTCTTGACTTTTGTTTGTTTGCATGTTTGCTTTGGCTGTTTGTTTACTTGTTCTCGGCGATATTGAGCAGGATGTTGCGATTGTCGTTAGTAAATCATTACTCATAGTTGCAAAATAAAACAGTTACTATGATTTTCCCCACAAAATGTAAAAGAGTGTGCCAATTTAAACGCCTAGTGAATCCAACTCTACTAACATATCTTTAAAAGAGAAACACAAGGTATACAAGGGATACTACTTGTGGATGCATGTGAAATATTATTATATTGTGGTTTGGTGTGTATTCCCGTAGGATTTTCATACTAAAATTTATTTTGTTGCTGTTATGTTTTCAATATGATCTAAACTGTCAGAAAATACTGGGGTGCAAATTTTAGGACTGATGCACCCTTTTCCACGGGGTTGGGGGTGTAATACAGGACAAATTTAAATCGAGCTCAAATTGTGTTTTAATGTACACTAATGCGATCGTCTCCTCAATACTGGATTAGAAAAAAAAAATGCCTAGGTTCCAACCTTAGGAATTCGCGGTATAGCCCTAATGTTTTCACGTGCACCTTGGGGTAATGCTCCGATGTTTTGAAAAGTGTGTCAAATGATTTTCTTTGTCATACTGAAACAGAATATGCATTTTAACTGTATTTGGTGGATCACCATTGCGACCTCCAGGGAGTTATGGTGACCCCCTAGACCATTTGGACCCTTGCTACATTGTATTATGTAAATTATCCCACACAGTCACATCCAGTAAATGATACATTTTGAATCCTGTGAGACAATAGAACACGGTGTCACCAAGTGTCAATAAAATCTGAGCATGGTAATTTTTCCCCGGGATGACCTTGAACCATTATGGGGGCTATATTTTTATCACACACATTCCAGTGACGCTCCATTTTTAAAACCAGAGATCCTTGTACAATGAAACTCAAACTCTAGTACCGTCGGACCCTCGATTGTAACTCCGTGTCCGACGGACTCTGACAGTTAAACGAGTGTCCGGCGGCAAAATGACTTATAACCAATAGTCCTATGGGATGCTCTATTTTAAACCCGGAGTCCGAGGACAAAAAACTAGATGTGGTTCCGCCCGGACCCTCAAATCTAAACCCAGTTGTCCGACGGACGAAAAACACAAGTTGTAACCAACAGTCCTATGGGACGTTCCAGTGTGAAACAAGGAGGCCTAGGACAATGAAACACAAACTTAGTAATCCGTCGGACCCTCAATTTAAACCTCATTGTCCAACTTGACTCTGACACGTTAAACCTAAGTGTCCGGCGGGTCATAAATGACTATCACAGAGTCCTAGGACGGCTCCATTTTTAAAACCAGGAGTCCGAGGACAATGAAACACAGACTTAGTGTCCGTCGGACTCCAGAGCTTACCCCTTAAAGTCCGACGGACAAAAACACTTTATCACACACAGTCCTATGGGACGCTCCAATTTAAAACCAGTAGTCTAGGACAATGAAACGTAAAACTTAGTATCCCTTCTGGACCCTCAATTAAACCTCAGTTTGCCGCGGACAAAACACCAGTTGTAAACACCCAGTCCTATGGATTTCCAATTTAAACACCAGATCCTAGGACACTGAAGATAAAACTTAGTCATCCGTCGGACCCTCAAGATTTAAACCTCAGTGTCCCGACGGACTCTGACCCTTACACCGTAGTGTCCGCGGACAACAAACGACTTATGACCAAGAGTCCTATGGGACTCTCCTAAAACCAGGAGTCTAGTACAATAAACACAGACTTAAGTATCCTTCGACCTCTCAGCTTTAAACGTTGGTCCGACGGACACTAAACGACCGACGCTCAAATTGACATCGTATCCGGCACCCTTACAGAAAATACCAATAACACAGTCAAAATAAAAATGCTTCTTTTCTTCTTTCTGACATTTCAGTTTGTAAATATTCCCGAAAATGTCACCAACTTTCAGGTACGAAAGATATCATACTCTATCACCATACCTATACTTTGACACTATGAATTAAGTTTTGATTCAAGCTTGACAATCATAAGCCATCAATTATCATTATGTGTATGTAAAACGGACTGATGCAAGAAATTTATGACAGTTTTCTTTCCCGTTCCATTTACCATATTCTGTTTGGTATGATCTTTAATACCCTTTTTCGACTTCTATTCTAGCATCATCAAATTGTGTTCATTTTAAAGGCACATTAATTGTGTAAATTGAATATTCTCACCAAGTGCCGTATCATTACTCAAATGAGGGACTCATGGCTCTCTAAACTACTCCATGTATGATTTAAGAATATGTTGACGTGATAATCTCCATAAGAGCTCGCCTTCTTCGCGAAATGTTTTTTACACATACTTCGTTACTAAAATGTCAAAAAGTACATATTAATCCACATATTCCCAGAAATAAAAGAACAGAACCACGGCAGTCATTAAGTCCGATTTTACTTGATTTCCTAGGCGTTTAATACTGTTCATCAATTGGTAACGGAAGCAGATTATGCATGCTAGCATTGCATATTGCATTTGATGTCGATGGTCTTATCTCGACCATATATTTGAACCAAAAAAGGGTTACTGCCTGTCGATCTTACGGTTATTGTCGAGCACCATTTTGTACCAGTGAGTTGGTCAAGATGTTATTGCGTGAACACACTGTACTCTTAGTCTTTGATGCAGGTTCTTATAAAAGAGTTGCGCTCCATGGGACAAGATGAAACACAATAAAGATAACAGACAAGATTATCACACACTTGTGGGGTTAAAACATAAATTCACCCGCCTAAAATTGCTATGCGGAGCAATTAATATAAACTTCGACTCATTGTTTTCAGAGTTAAGTTAATAAATTAAGAAAAGCAATTGGCACTTATATACAAAGTAACGTGATAAAGAGATAAAGGTCTAACGCAATATCTCCTCCTAAACCTCACTACCCACAGTAAGTTGATTGAAGGGTATTACTTTTTACAATAACATCTTGGGATGTTTGATAATAGTCCTTCGCAATATACTGGGATAAGGTCGGTTGATAGGCTAGTATAAGATGATCGTTTATGGTTTAGTTTAAGAAACCTAAGCGGTTTAGTTTACACAATTACATACAAGTCATGAAGAATATTATTATATAGAGAAATTAAAATGCGCACCACCGAGTGGAACATTTTAATACACAATGTTGTTTGTCCAGAAATATGCAAATATGGGACTCAAACACCACAATCTTCTGATCATAAAACAGTCCCCTACCTACCACCTACCCCCTGAGGAGTAGCTTGTCTTTACGCACACTTTTTCGCATCATACATATTCAGCTACACCCTAAGGGGATATACGCAATGCATGAAAGCTTATCACTAAAATGTCCGATACAATTTTTGAGTTAAATATTATTATAGGCACTATCAGTGATTGCTAAATTAGAAAATCGAAAAGAAAAAATTATTAAAAATCAAATGTCTTAGATATCTTAACATACTCTCCAAATGAGAAGACCGACCTAATAAGGACAAATCGGATATTTTAGCATTACTTTCCTACGGACACTTACAACGACATGTTATTGAATGGTGTTTCCTAATCTTTGAAACTAAAGTTTCTGTTTCTTCCTTTTCTCGGGCGATTCTTTAGTTGTAAAAAAGTACTATGAGGTTTCTATAGATATGTCCTTCACTTTTAATCTATTCCTGCCAATTTTCATATATTTTGACTCATTCAGATGAAATCAACTGAAAGTGTCTTTAAGCTGTTTTAAAACAACAGCAAGTGTATCTAATTTGCCATAGGACCGTGGTTATGACCACATTTAGAGACGTTTTCGCTCATAAAATCAAAAATTACACCTCCCCTGATCCTGGTCCCATTGGGGTAATAAGAAAAATTCTATATCAACATTGTATTTTGATCTCAAATTTCAATTTGGATAAAAAAAATAAAAAACTTTAAAGGTCCCAGGAAATACAAATAGAATTGGATGTGGGGTTTGGTTTTACAAGTCTACAGTAGGGAACCGAAATCATTCATTTTGGTTGATGATGAATAGCATTTTTGGTACCAATTGATTTATCAGAGAGTAATGAGAACATTCCAGGTGACGGGTGTTAATCTCTTCATGACACTGACTGTAATCAATAGTTTTCACAAATGTTGGCACTGGTAGTGTATTTGTTTCTGTGGCCCCGTTTATTGCAATTGACTATCCCACACACACACACACACACACACACACACACACACCCACACACACACACACACACCCACCACACACACCCACACAAATATATATATATATACAATATCTAATTATATATAGATATATTATATAGTATAGATATCGATATATCTTTGCCTGCCAGAACAACGAAGGTCGACCCTGAATGTCACCAAGTGACTCATAGGCCACATCATCTATATATATATATATATATATAGAATATATATATTATATATATATTATCTATTATATTTATATATATATATATATAAAGGCAACCGTTACTCAGAGTTCACTGAATACCCCACGTACGATCTTCGGGGATCTATCTATATAACCAAAAACTCAGCAGGGGTTGCCATAAAGCAATATTCAACACTGAGGTGACTGGCCCCATTGAAAAACATGGAGCAAGAGTAAACATAGTGAATAAATTTTGAAAGATTTCCAGTGATGTGGATGAATATGTTGATGGAGGAAGTGAGTTCCACTCTTGATTGGATGAGTGAAGAAGCTGAACATTAGACATTTGAGTGGTTGGTACTATGGCAACCTTTGGGTGTATTGTCGGGTTCAAAACTGGCGTCTGTGGATATATTCAGGAACGGGAAGGGCAACATGATCATTTTGAATCTAGACATGAATTGACCCCACCGGTTTGCTTTCTCTCTGCTCAAGGGGGCCACTTTAGATCTTGAGGATGTTGTTACAGTGCCCTCATTTCTCTTGTGTTTACTACAGACAAATCGAGTGCTCTGCGCTGTATGACCTCTATACGCTGGAGTCCCCACATTATGGGGATCACACCCACAGCGCAGGCAAACTCAGGTGAGGTTATAACCAAATGCAAAGTTACATGGTCTTTTAGTACGTTTTTGTTTTTTGTTGTGACCACCTTCCAAGATTCCTGCGGAGAAACCAAAGAGCATATTAGCTTTTACAACAGTATGTGCATTTATGTGATTTGTCAATTTTAGATTACTACTTAATTCAACTCCGAGATATGGATGATGAGTAGTTTTACAGAGCATCGTGCCCATATAATATGTAAAGTTTTACCGGATTCTTTTGTGTAGTCACACGTAAGGTTTACATTTCGAGGGTTTGTTGAAGACATTTGCCCTCTTTCTGGACCAACAACAAGGATCTTAATCATGCTGCAAAGTATGGAATCCGAGTCAGATGCTATGGGTCTGTATAACAGACAGTCGTCGGCACAGAGGCGAAGTTTAGTAGAACTATCAAGATTATTTGGAATATCATTGAATAGCCGATCCTCCGACGGATGGGATGCATGGTCGTGTCTTAACCACAAGATATGTATAAAAATATTACATTCTATATGGTGTCACACAGCTGGCCTACCAGAACTGGTCTGTACCAATTAAATAGTCAGAAAAGGTGCTCAACAACTACGAGTAGTGGGATAATAAAATAAATGTATTTCAGGTGACTATCTTTGGAATTAAAGTGCTCAATCCCATACAGGAGAGGCTTATATAGAAAAATTTCAAAGTATAGACCTATGGAAAGGACCGTACTCGAGTTTTACGAATGCCACACTTACGATCATCGGGTATCCGATCCTCAGACGGATGGGATTGGAAGGGATGGAAGCTCTCCTGTAATGAGATTGAGCACCTTTAATGGGATTGGAAGAGACGGAAGCTCTTCTGTAATGGATGATTGGCCCCTCACAAAATTAACCTCTACCAAAATTTAGTTCTAGAAAAGAAAAAACAAAAAAAACCAAAGAGGAAATAATAAAGCTTAGACTCTATCAAATACGAACATATTTGCGAATCTTGGGATTGACGCTGCCCCACCAAATGCTTATTTGGGAAATAAAACCCATAATTTTTTTCTCTTATTGTATCCAGAATGTAAAATCATGTTTTGTATAGTGTTGTAATGAGTGGAAAGCGAATTTCCTCTGTTTTACACGACACCCCCATATGTAGCAATCATCTGTTTTATACCTTAGTACTTCTTCAGTTAATGCAGATGGTGTTCAAACACAAGGGACCTAGGTCAAAAAAATAATAGTTTGTCTCAGTTTTTAATTGCTTAAAACTCTATGCGTTGTACTTTTTTTAATAAATAAGTTATGATCTAGGAGATATGTTTTGTTGAATTGCAAAAAACGAAATTCGTAATCTCAAAAGATTTTCAAATTATACCATGTATTCTCGACCACATCTTACGTTTAAATGTCAAAAGTTATGGTTTCATACCAATGTTATTTCCCCAGAATCCAAGAGGGTGAAAAAACATGTTTGATTGAGGTCATGTTGCATAAATATGGCGAATACAGGAACTGCGAACGATAACTTCCGTTGCACTCCAGATGGATACAGACGGCAGAAACCAAAAGAAAGGATTCAAAATAGCAGCTTAATGGAATGTTCGGGTTCGTCAGGTTTATTTAAATGTTTACAGGAAAAAAATGGAGTGGTTTGAGGACGGGAAATGAAATAAAGTCAAGGAAACGGTGGCTTTAGAAAAAATGTGTGAAAAAAATTGGAGACATCAAAATGCTACTCGTCTGATAAATCACGTGGTTACATAAATCATGTCTAATTACGTGTTCACAGTGCATGACAAACAGCAAAAATATCACGGTGCGATTAAAACGTTGTTTTCAAGTTATCATGTGACCGCTTTCTCGTCATTAAATTTCCGGAGTCCAAACGGCCGTGGATGGCTCACGTTTTCTAGTGACATATCCATTTCCGGTCAATACACCATTCCGATTTAGCCTTGAGGCCATATGCGATTCAAACTTGAAAAAAATTCTAAATTAAAAGGTCTGTTTGTATATTATCGTAGGGCTATATATGAATTATTATGAAAAAAAAATGTCCGGCTTATGGCAGCTGCGTTGGTCAGATATTCCAGGTCAAAGAGGCAATGACCTTTATAGGCATATCATGGATAATTAACTCCTCACCATTTGGTTAAAAGCAAAATGGACCCCTCACATCAAAACTACCAGTTGCGGGACTTTGCATTTTCAATTATAGTTAAATTATCATGAAAAAACAAAGAAAATAAAAAGAAATTTAAACCCTTGTTCCTCATAAAATGGCATTGCTACACCCAATTTACACATGAGAGGTATATTTTAAAGCTGATAATTACAGGCCCTTTTGATGCAAACCAAATTCAACTGACCCTTGAGTGACAACTGTAGCTTTTGATGTGATGGGTCACCAAATGAGGTGTCTATACCAAGGTTTCTGGGGTCAACACATGCAATAGCACATAGGAAAAATGATCAGAGCACCCTCTGCTTCAAAATAGTATGCACTATCTGATCGAAAATGTTACTTTAAACTCGGATCACTCAACCATTGTAAAGGTGTTGGTTAAGTCCTTAGATTCGTAGTTACAAAACCTCTGACCATTGTGTTTTGGTACAGCTGGATTGGCATAAGTCTCCTCTTTCCACTGACACCAAAAAAGTATCAATAGCCTCCATTGCAGTCATAGTAATGTGTTAATGAAGTATTAATCACAGGGAAACTTGATTTCTCCGATGGTTGCTAAAAATAAGCCAATTTCTATTTGTGTTAAAAAATACAGGATGTGCCATTTTGTCGGTTTTTGGAGTGAATTCGTCGGTGATAATGAAAGGAAAATCAAGTTTGTGTCATACACAGGAGGTATAAGTACATTAGAGATATATATTTTTGATAGGAGTGAAAAAGAAAAATATATAAGGGGCACCATCCCCTTAGTCCAAAAATGAGTCTTGTATACCACTACACAAAGCGTAAAGTGGCGTGACAGATTATTTTGCGCCTAAAATGAAAGAAAAATTATGGTCCCAAGATTAGATGCGTCCATTAGGTTTCAATGGTGTTTTAGCTGGCCAGATAAAAAAACTTGGTCAGTGGTAAACACCCAACCTTCCTCCCCAGGCAGGACGAAGGTTACCTCAAACCTTCAATGGTGGAAATTTGCCATCATATGAGCAAGGAGTCAATTCAGCCTACTGTGACCTATCAAACAACCTGACAATGGATGCGTTTAAGTTTGGAGGGGGGCTCACTCCTATCTCTTCGGGGGCAAGCCGCTGACCAGCCTCTGTGGACCACGCAGGCTGCAATGGCTCCCCAGGGGTCAGGGGGAAGGTAATTGTTGTACGCTGCGACAATATGAAGGTGGTGTGCATAAAAACAAGGAAGGGGTGTAATCAGCCCAGCCTATGCAGGGAGATTCTTCGGCTATTCGGGTGGTGCCAAGATTGGGACATCGAGCTGATCGCCTCCCATGTTTCAGGAGTGGACAATGGTTTGCGGAGAGTCTTCCAGTAGGGTCCCTAATCCAGACACAGCAAAAGTCAGAGGGCGTCGGTGGAGTGGCAGCTCTACCTTTGAAGTTGGCCGCACAATCTTCTAGATGGTGGACCGTCCACATGTGGATCTGTCGCCTAAGTCACGAATCGTCAGATTGTGGCCAGATTAGGGGCATACTCTTGGAACCCGGATATCCCCGGGCCCGTCAAACAGGACGCCATTGCAGCGGATCGGTCAGGATTGATAGCCTATGCCTGATCATAGCTTCTCCAGGTTGCCGTGATCCAAAAGTCCTCGAGTGGCTCAGTCTCGAGACTGCCTGGCCACGGCAGCTGTGGTTCCAGGGCCGCTAGATCTGCTTGTAAGGGAAAAGATTCATCTTCCAAAGGGAGGGGGCCTGGTAAGAGGTCCTCCAGCCAACGCGTTCGTCCCAGAGTGTATTTCTGAAGAAATGATACACTGAGGTGGGACTTTATGAACAGGATGCCTTGCTCAACGTCAGGCAAAGTCAATCCAATGCATTCTGAGTCGTGACCAGGTTGGACAATTACTCAAACGAGGTCTTTCAGGAGTGGTTTAACTTAGTGCCCTGACTGTCCGAGGTTTATTTTTTTACCGAAAAGCCACAGGCCAGACCGTAAAGGGACTCGGTGATGGCATGACGTTTTTTCAGTCCCCTATTGTCCAATCTGGTTGGGTATGTTTTACGGTTAAGGATCGGTCACTCGGTTGGTAGCCTTGTTCCGGAGTGGGATTTGCCATGGTCTTGCAATTCTGGTGTCGGATCAGTTTAAACCCAACCGAAAGCTTACTCTTCTGGAACTTCCTAGTGGCTTGTGGCCATAGGGGGTTCGGATAATACATGTCCTTGTTGCCTTGTCTACGGATGAGGCCCAACCGCCGCTTTGAGCGCAAGGGGGTCTCTATTCTTCCACAAACAGGCTTTTTATTAACCCCGAAACGCGGTGTTTCTTCTGACACGTTTCACCATAGTTGCAGACCGGGGTTGAGACAGCTCAGAGAAGCCTGCAGCCAAAGGACACATTGAGGTCGCTGGATTTCCTCAGTCAGCTGAAAAGCCACACAAAAACACATGATTGGCTTGACTGGCTTCTTGGTTAGGGCATATGATTTTCGAGCTTATGGTGTTGGTCTACCTTATGCGCCTTCTTCCGCCACGATTAAGCCATTGACAGTGGTCTTTGAGCAAGAGTAAGGTCTGTGGAAGGAGCTAGACACAGTAGCACTAGACAGTGTATTTCACTCTCAGAAGTGATAGGGCGATACACTTGCGTATGATACCTACATTCCATGACCTTATTTGGCGTTACGCAATTTGTTATTCTCCACATACAAGATAGGTCGTTGGAAAGTTTTGTCCTTTTGGGAGGGATTTTTTTTTTTTTTTTTTTTGCTGAGGAGAAATATTTGCGGAAGGGGGAATTACAGCGCCGCTTGATGTGTCCGCGTCCGTGGTATTTGGTGGGTGCCATATCCCGACTATTTCGGGAGTTCGGGCTCATTTAGCAGTGGTAATGGTTTTTTTTAATAGGACCCAAATGAAATATTTAGCAAAAAAGGTCTATCACTACATAACACACTATTAAATCACACAGGACCCATCAGTTCGAGGATCTGTTAAGAACCAATATCACTGAGGGACCAATAATATTGTAGCGTTTCATTACATATATATATAAGGTCAAATATTGTTGTTTAAATGTTTGTACAGACTGAAGATTTGGATTTAATTTACGTGAGAAAATTGTACTTAAATTTGGATTAAAAGTGTTTCTATGCTGAAAGCAACGATGGCGGCCTTTGAAGCCAAAATATGTTTATTGTTTATTGACCTTCCAAAAACATAGGTATAAACACCACGTTTTGATTCTAGGCCAATTGGCCTGAGCAGTTATGCTGTATCACATGCTTTAAAGGTCATTGACCTCGGTTTTGATCTTGAATATCTGACTCAACGCAGCAACTAGAAGGCCGGACAAAGTTTTCCATAATTATTCATATATAAGCCTACCAGAATATACAAAGTCCTTTTATTAGTTTTTGTTCAAGGTTACTTTACAGGATATGTGTCACATAAGCCCTCTATATTGGTATTCTCCACCCACAAGAAGGTTGTTTGAAGGTTTTGTTTTTATTTTTTGTGAGAAAAACAGTGGGGGAGCAAGGGCGAATCCTGCGCCCTGTGATCGTTTCAGAGTTGACGAATTTTCCTTCCACATTATTGGGGTAATGAGGCTTCTGATGTTAAGTTCTCGATATCCACTGAATTTTATTAGTTTTGGCTGTTTTCATTATAGATTATGGTCAATGTTTTGGTTATTTTGATCTTGTACAGACTAACGAATTGGCTAATTTATGTTGAGAAAACGTGGAAAAATTTGATTAAGAGTGCTTTCTATGCTGAAGGATAATGATGACAGCATTTGTAAGCCTCAAGACTGTTTTTATTGGTTTATTGACCCCCAAAACAGGGGTATAGACACCATCTTTTTGCTTCTAGGCCAATTGGATAAGCAGTTATAACCCATCATAGGCCATATAAAGGTCGTGACCTTTGACCTTGAATATCTGACTAACGCAGCAACTAGAAGGGTGGACAAATTTTTGGTAGTTATTCATATATAGTCTACCCCGCAATACAAAGAGTCCTTTTATTATAATTTTTTCAAGGTTGTATAGGACATGTGTCATATTACGCCTCAATAATGTTACCCTAAAATTTTACAGTAGACCCTGACAAACCCATATTAATCCATTAGTGATATTTGCAACCATTTTACGTTCCTGTGCCGGTTTTCCTTCTGTAGTACAATCGGCAAGATATCATTAGCTGGCTTCTTTAACCCGCCATAATGGGAACATGACAAGCAAATCAAACGTTTTTTCACTATTTGATTCTAGGAAACCGCATCTGTCTGAAAATCGTAATTATGACAATAATTACGTAATGTGAATCAAGAAATCATGCGTGCAATTTTAAATCAATTTTGAATATAAATTGTTTGTTCTGCATGTGCCACTACTTCTGGCCAGTGTGTGTATAAAACAAACTTCATACAATAAAAAAAAAAAAGGTCCATACAGTTTCACTCTTTCTTTTTATTTTGTATGGTTCTTTGTAGGGTCCAATCATTCATCCCGCATTTTCTCGCACTGGTCGGCAATGAAGATAAAATAGCTCGATGACAAAAAGGTAAAAAAAGTTTGACTAAATCAATTGATCGATCTATGAGCAAAACATTCTCTACACTATGCAGTGCGCAGTTTCGTAACACAATTCACCTCTCTTGGTGACCGCTCACTCGTACAATCACTTTTAGATTACAACGAACTAAGTGACAAACACGAAAAAAAACATAACCATTTCTTCTTATATATAATTTCACTCCAAGCTGGTTTCTGTGCGAATTTGCCGCCCTAGTGTGTAGTGGACAAATTTACCGCTTCCCCCTAGTCCCCCCTGATTCCCCACTTCTCCAAAAGGCCAGTAGGAACATAATAAGAAAGCAGTTTGAACAAAGACAACGCTTTGGTTGGTGTTAAAAGGTCTCAGTTTACTTACAACAAGGGTATTTTTCTGGTTCTACCGTCTGCTGAAACCTGGAGTAAGGCTGAAGACAAGACTGTTGGGATTGAATTTCCCAATGCGTACATGGTATTTATTGGCAATTGCGACATAATAGATGTTTATATGTTAAGAGGCAGCACTTTATAATACCTATTTTTATTTTAATTTTCAATAGAGAATGTCTTGAAGTTAAAGATATTCAAACGCCAACTTTGTTGATATCACGATAGCCGAAATTGGCCCAACGGGTTTTTTTCACACGTCTCAGATAATTGGGCCTAACTCCGACCCACCCCCCAAATACACCAACTAAAAGTCTCATGAAAGCTGGAACATTATAAAAAGATTCGGTTATAGTCCAGTTGAGATGAACTTAACTCCTTGGTAAAAAAATAATCTTTGATTTAAATGTTTGGGGTGGTCTGTAAGTATGTTTTCACGAGCCGCAATAAAGACACTGGTGGGATAGTGAACTGTCTCCAAATATCCGCTGGTACGAGGTATAACAAGCGGTGTAACACCAGGCAGCAGTGAAGATTGATCAAAACTTGATACGAACTCTGGTCACGACCGCACGCGAACAACAAACGCGCACCTTTATTGCAAGCGCTGGAGCATTTGAGATCCATTTCATTGGCGGCGTATCGTAATGAGTTGGCATAGTCAATGCGGGACAAGACCAAAGATCGATAGCGCTAATGATTTGCCTCAAAATAGTATTGTACTATGGTGTGGCTAAACACTACATGCAGGAGGTCGGTGTATTTTCAAGACTGTGTATCTGCAAATGTTCAGACAAATTGATAGCACATTGGCCTATGGGAAAATGCAAATAAAACACATTTTAATACTCATCACAACGAGACACCAACAGATACAATTTAATTTTTTAAAACAAAAAAAATATCATGGGATGCACAATTCGTAGCCCCACATCCCCATTACTGTCTTTCTGACGAAATGCCGTTTTCGGAGAAAAATCGCCCATTGAAATTATACTTTTACTTTTAATTTTGCATTAGAAGGAGGCAAACATCTGAAGCTTAAGTTTTAACCTTGCTGAGTTTGAAAGTGCAACTGTATTCCTGATATAAAGCTACAAAGTCATATGTCTGTATGTGATGAAACGCAAAAGTCTGTATTTTCACATATGAAGCTAATTTCACCGTTATATTTCATGCGTTCAGATAGAGATCACTGTGAAGCACGCCATGTTCACGCACGAGGAAGATAAGACGCACATATAAGACTATCTAAAAAATGGTACAATCAAAAACCGATTTTCAAACATTATATCTTAATATAAGTAAGTCGTATTGTATAGCACATTAAAGAGAAAAAAACAGGCCTTTCCAGGTTGTTGTTCATTCATTGGCTTGTTTCAATCGAGAGCAACCCTAGTTTATGCGGAACACAAAAATCGAGGTTGTGCCACTTTTGGTTGAGTGAAAACGGTGAAAGAGTTAGTTAAACATGAAGTTATTCACATTGAACAGATATGAAATTCTTTAAAGGAATTAAACGTCTATAAAGAAACTCCAAAAGATACGAAAAACAGTTGCGTAATGGTGGAGTTATGATCAGGAAAAGTTCTGCTTTAAGATAAAGTGAATAACTTTAACATTCGACATACGTTGTTGTTAGAAGATGAACATGAGCGGTACAGCAACCTGGAGGAGAGAGTTTTTTTATGGTCTTGAAGTATCCTGAAATGCAATTCCTACAACACCCTTGATACGTAGCTTCTAAATTTATTTTTTATGAATTCAACAATTAGTAAAGGACACACAAGATCGTGGCAATATTTAAGCCATTTTGATTTGGGGTGTTATTTTGCTTGCAATACATTCTTCTGGACACGATTTTAACAATACCAATTTTGTAATGAATTCCAAAAGTTCCCCTTTCATTGACGGTAATAAAATTAATGTTTATTATATGAAAAGGAAGATATTATCATGAAACTGCTTAGGTTGACTATTAAAACTTGGTTCGATAAAAACTAGACATTAATTTGTTTAATAAAAAACAAAAAAACACGCGTTTTTTTTTTAAAGTTGCAATCTTTTTGTGAGCGTCAAGCCAAGAATGGCATAAACTGCGCGAAACAAACTCTGCCCATGCATAAACGTGGCACAAATCGATTTGGGGTATCAGCATATTGATGATATCTCTAGATTGACAAAGCAATAAGATGAAACAACACCACTGGAAAGCATTGGTCTTTGTCTTTAAATGATTCCATGTAAGCAATGACTTATTTGGACATTTATAATTAACCCATTTTTTCTGATTGTACCACTTTTTTGAGGAAGGCTGTATCTGTATGTGAAAAACGTAAACAGTGTTACGAACAACGTTAATTATACACTATTGAAATTACGTGTAATGAAACATAAGACAATATGTGAAATCGCGATATGAAGTTTTGAGCTTATTGATCATTTTTTATTAATATCTCACTAATTAGGTCACTTAAGATTGGACTTTTGCAAAATATCGCAAAAAGTCAAAAATTCAGATAAGACAGTAGGTGATGTGAGCGACCGATTTAATACCGCGGATGTACAATCTAACAAATATGTCGGAAAGAGGGCAATTTACAAAATTTTGATTAAAACATCTCGGTTCATTACAATAAATATATATAAATTAATAGGTGAGTTACTGGTACCATACTGTAATTCCAATTGCCGATTATGATAAAACATTTCTTTCTTCTTCATGGCCCTATCTAAAGACGCCGACTTCTCCACTTGATGCATGATTTTTCATTCACTAACAACAACCAAACCTTTGCCTCCTCTCCGAAGATAAGGACCTACACGCATTTTATGAAACTTACTATAGGGCCCCCTCCACATAGATAAATTATATTGAATGGACTTTGTTTGCCCTCAGATCATCCAAGCATGAGAAGAATACAATACATGCCACTGGTTCACTGAACATTTAGTTATTTTGCAGGTGATTCTTTTGTATTCTATGCCCGCTTGGGTTGTTATGGAGGACAGGTCTGGTCAAGTACCCTATTGACCCCCGTGAAACCGCATTAACAGGGTGAGTAACAAAAAAATGGACCCTGATTGTGTCGCCATTTTAATTTTACGTAGCATATATCAACATATGTGGTATCGTCTAAAAGCTTAGTTCATGTTCTTAATGTGCTGCAAAGATCATTCGTATCGGTTAGGAATCGACCGAGCGACAGCGTTTGAATCAAGTAGTATGTTTTGCGCTATGTCCACGGATTCACATTTTAAATGAACGGCGTTCAGCGTAGCAAATCATGTCCAGAAGAAAATTGGGCTATTTTATTGATGCAGAATAAAGGTGATGCTATTTACAACCACAAAAATGTTAGTCACAATTTACCAGCGATGGCCTCTACATCCTCATCACTCATAAAATCATTTGACATATAAATGAAATTCATACATTGTATAAGTTTTGGAGGAGTTCAACTGAATCCTACCAGAAATCTACATATGAAGGAGTAGACATCGGTGACAACCTTTTGAGTTAAAGTATGTTCTTATTTGAACCAAAATTACTTATGCCACAGCTTGAAAAATTGTTTAAAAATAAAACTTACAATTATCACTGGATTTACACCGTTAAAATACTACTTTATGTGACATAAACATAGAAATACCATTATCATAATTTTGGGCAGTCATTTGCTTAGTTGGTTGCCGTGCAGTCAAATGGGAGAATCCGTGGATAGGGTAAAAAATGACTACTTGATTCATAAAGGACTGTAGCTAGCCCTATACTTATCGATGACTTATTTGCATCAAATCAAAGATAATTGAAATAGGCTTTCCGGTGATACCGCATATGTAGAGATATTTATGTAAACATTCAAAATGGTGACACAATCAGGGTCACAGTTTTTTTTTTACTCACCCTGTAGAAAACATGTAACATCCCACGATATTAGCCCCGGGGAATAAGCAGGACATTTGGTGAAAAGAAGTTTGATCTCAAGTGTATCGAAAAGGGTGTTGAGTGATTAACTACTGTAGATAGACCTGAAAGGGACCCCTGAAAAATAATTCTTAAGGCCACAACGGTGCCTTAAGGAGAGGGATCAAGACAAAGTTGGTACAGGGGTCACATATTTATATTGATCCAATCGTGCTGAAAGTATTACCAGTTATTTGCTAACCACAAGAATTCAGGAAAGGTATAGTTTGTTACTAATATCACGTAAAGATTTAAGAAGTTAAAGACTAAAAAACCAGCAACAAAATCAATAAAAGGTAGATTTCATTCAAAGAAAGGTACTGAGATTGGCAAATGCAATAGCTTTACCTATCAATATCAAGTAAATTAGATACAGCCATAATTCGATTCTGTAGAATACAATCTGTAAATGTTTGTACGTACTAAGTAGACGTAAACAAGACGTACTAAAATTGCAAAGTGTGTTTTTCATCAGATTGCTATTATCAGAATCCAAGAGTTTAATTTGATTGCAATGATCCCTAAATATTGCGGATTAAAGAACAGAAACGAAAACTTTCCGATTGCACTCAGAAGGAATACAGACACCGAACCAACACATGGCTTGAAAACAGCCGCTTAAGGGATTTTACGGGTTCATTAGGATGTACTTAAATGTTTCATGGGGAAATGTTTTTTTTTTTAAAAAAAACAATGTTTTCGGAAAAATTCGAGAAAATTCAAATTAGATTTCATTCTCATTTTTCTCATGATAATTTAGTAGACGCGTGGTGAAAATTTGTGTTGCAATACAGTCCATATTGCAGTGGTTTAGTTCTGACATGCGTGCTCTTGACGGTAGTAATATGCACGAGACAATTACCACACTTCTTCAAAAACATTTCCCATCCCATGACATAGTTCAATCATACCGTTTTTGCTAGTTAGATATGACGTATTTTTCATTCACTGCACATGGAGCCTCGGAGGCTCGTTTCACGGGCGCATTGCTTCTTTCCGGGTTACCCTGATGGTACATGCACGACATGATGCAGTATTAAGACGGAGTCTCGCAAAATTCTCGCAAAAGCCCCACGGCTTCAAATTAGCTATTGCTGTATCAAGCTAACATAAATGAGGCTTACTCACCCGTTAGATTCTTAGGATGCCATGCGGACCCTAAATGTTCATATCAAAGGCACTTTTGCACATATAAAAGAACGTTTTTCCATTATTCGTGATGCTCGCCTTATAATAATCACCGTTGAATAGCTAACTGACAATCAGGGGTTCTTCAAAATTTTTTAACACCGATGTATAAGGTGGGTATCTGTTAGACGCGATTTTGCTTATATAAGTCGCATTACAATCATTGTAGAAAAAACCTTGAGAATGTGTGTAGTCTGCAGAACGTGATTGCAATTTAGCTTAAAATTACTTCAATCGATTTGGGAACAAGGGTCCTCTTATCACCTAACTACCTTAACCTTCAAAACCCACAGGTCAAAATTCACGGAGCGGCCCCCTGCTTAGATTATGAGGGAATTGCTCCTAGATCTGACAACGAAAATACCGCTAACTCACTTTTGGCGGTGATTACCAGATTTCCTCTTGGATATAAGGTAAAAATACAGAAACAATGGAAATGGCATTAAATTACGTTTTTAGATACTTAAACCTATACGTGCATTTCTGAAGGTGTAACGTAGTGATCAATATGTACGTTGAACATTACGCATTAAAGAGCTATGACAATCTCGTATTTGAAACATAATTATAACAAGTGAGGATCGACCATCAAAAATACAAGAAGATAAGCAATAAATAACCACATCGGTCCTCTAAAGTCACAAGAGATGAATTGACTAAACAGGTAGTAAACTGTCAAGGGAAGATGACGGATGCAAACGCCGAGAGAGAAACTCATGATGTTGCGGGATTCGATTCAGCGACACGTGCAGGTGAGTGCAGGTCAAGCACATAACCACTTGAGCTCAAGGGTAACTTTGGTTTCTATGGGAGACACAAAACAAACAAACTCCCGTGGTCATGGAAGTTACCTCGTTAGCTCAATTGTATGTGCTTGACAGTCAATAGGTGTCGCGGGATCGAATCCCACAAGATTCTGATATTCTTCTTCTGAAGAAAAAAACAAGATGTTCGTGATATTAACAATTAACATATCCCCTTTCTTTTTTGACCTAAAAATCAGCCCGAGGCAAGTATAGACTCGAAGCAAGCCGTTAATGCATTGATTGTAGCGTGCACAGTCCGCGCGCGATATTTTTATATATACGTCTGGCCCCTTTTCTTTTCATCATTAATCACTTGTGCTTCTTTTGTTCAACTGTCCATTATTATAGTTACGAAAGTGGTTTCACTAACACTTAGCAAAAATCACCAAATATTGCGATTTTGGGCCAAAATTGGTTTAACAATCTGCAAATTTTGGGTTGTTTTGCCCCCTGATTTAAATAATTTGCCCACCAAAAAAAATCACTTTGCCCCCCCCTCGTTTTCCCCCATAGAAAATGAAGTGTGGTGACCCAGTGTTTGTTATATATGTTCATAAAAATAAATTATTATGAATTCAGTTTGATTCCCTTGTGTAAATACATAACTGATCGTTTTTTGAGTAAGTTATATTCACTTCAGTTCGTTGTCACGGTAAGTAGAGCTGAAGTGCACTTGTTTAGGTTAAGAACCATTTTGTAATTCCCCATGCGGTTCACCTATTGAAAACAGCCTAGTTTAGTACATTTGCCAATGGTTAGTATTTTGACCACACAAACATTACGTATGTCATATCGTACTTATCGTTACCCAATACATTAACGCTCTGGCCAGTGACAAGATGTCTATATTCCTGCGCATAACCGATGAAGTAGTTTGAAGCCATTTGGTCCATTTGATTTGACAAGTTCACCAGGAATTCCATCAATTACAGGTGACTTTCCGACCTTATAAAACAACTTAAAAGTTGTTTCACAAGATGTTCTATTTTAATCCTATGAACTCCATCAACAATTTGCACCATTTTTTTTTTATCTAAATCGGAGCAACTTTAAAATTTGACCCCTGTACTTTACCCCTGTAATTGACCCTTTTTATTGATTTGTGCTGTTTTTAGCCTATAACTCTTAAACTTTACGGCAAACGTTACCTTTCCTGAATCCTTGTGGTTAGACAAATAACATGGTATACTTTTCAATATGATTGGATCAATTTAAAAATTTGATCCCTCAACATATTTAATCACTCAAACCTTTTGTACTTGATATGTATTACAAATGTCTGTTAGCTCCCGGGTTATATCTTTGAATTTAGATCTTCCATGATGATAGTGATGTCTCCTTTGTTGATCTTATCTATAATTGTTGCTTGCAGTTGATCCTAGAATTCATCAATAGTTTTTACATCGTGAGTGGATGTGGGCGCATAAACGTGTACGAGGGGGAATGGTTTGGGCTTAGCTTTCAACCTCGCAACAACTATTAGGAGTCCAAAGCTTTAATTACTTCTTCAGTGAGCATGATGGATACCCCTATTTCACGTTTTCCGCTTTCTTTGCCAGAGAAAATTACAGTGCTGTTGTCACCTGGGTTGAAAGTTCCTACATTCCTACATTTCCAGTGACATCCTTGGATTTTCGGATTTCAATTTGATTCACAAAATTATTCATTACTGTCAGTTTTGTCAGTCAAAAATGCATGATGGTAAATTTGATTTGCACGGCAGACAATCTTGTGCGCTGAGCCCGGTTTTAGGAAAGGCGCGGCAGCAGATATATTTAAAGTAACCCAATTATGCGCTTAAAGCTTGGGGATGGCAACTTCATACATCTGCGAATGGTTCATTTAAAGTGGGTCTATTCGTCGTGATTCAATTAAAATATAAAAACAGAGAGTATTGGATTGTACAATTGAAATGATACTCTCGACACCCCGAACGAGTAATTGTATGAGAACATACGCGTCAAGTACATGTTTTAGCCTACATTCCAAGATACACCAAATGCGTATTGGGTGTATACAGTGTGTCCCCCTAAAACAACGCAACACTTGGTGCCAGCTGCCATAAGGTTTGAACAAAAGCACATGGCTACTTGTTCTTTACTGTAAGGTAACAGAGTACTGTTAGCTAATGCCCCAGAAAAGAAAAAAAAAAATCATAATGATAGAGTC
>JAMKCH010006778.1:0-44120 GCA_023653785.1 Ophioderma brevispina | reverse complement strand
GAAGTCATAGCTCAAGACCCACCTCCAGCATTTCGCCCTGACAGAACACAATCGGTCCAATCAACGGGCGCCCAGTATCATCCGTGCCCCGAACGAACGGCGACAGTCATGGTGGATGGGAAACAAAAAAAAAAAGCTGAGATAGCAACGTGGGTTCCGAGGATCCTTCTTGCTCTGGTGTTTCAAGTTAGTTTAATAGGGCTGTCCAGTCCTAAATTCATAGCCAATACCCCCTGCCCATTTCGCCCTAGCAGAACCCAATCGTCCATCAACACGGTAGCCCTAATCATCCGGTGCCCCGATTGAACGGCGCAGCATGGTGAATCTGAGATTAGCAACGGTGGTTCCGAGTCCTTTGCGCGGTGTGTGAAAGTGGGTTTTCCGGCTTTTCATCTCACATCTGCAATCCACGGCAAACTTCAAAACGTGGTAGTCCAGGAAGTTTTCTCTAAGCCTGCAACTGGGGTACTCATTCCTACTTACGCCCGTAACAACCCGTAGATCAGATGTTAGTTTTGAAAACCGTTGTGGGTTGCCCAGTTTCCCCATCTACCTGGCAAGGGGCGATCACCGGCGTTACAGCTATGCTCATTTCCCGTCCCCTTCATTCTTTTTGCAACAGTACTTGGGGTTAGGAATTTAGTCATGGAACCTCTTACATCTTCCGCCGGCTTATCCGTCAATTCCTTTTTTTCAGAGGAGCATTGGCTCGTGCTATTGGATTTAGCCTTAGATGGATTTTACCACCCAATAGGGGGCTTGCCTTCATCACACCCCTCTCGAATCCTAAGATAGCCGGCAACGAGCGTCCGCAAGGGACTTAAACGTGCCCCTACAGCACAAGTCCTCACTCAGCAGTACATCGCCTTTCCGTCACCGGTAAGTCACGGTTTCCTTACGCTACATTTCCCTCACGCTGCTTGCAAGTGGGGAATTCAGCGCTGGGTTTTCCCGCTTCACTCGCCGCTACTGAAGGACTCCTGTAGTTTCGTTTCCTCCCGTTAAATTCAGCGGGTTGATTCGCTCGATCTGGAGTCGAGTCATAAAGACCTTGAGAATGTTAGGTGTCGGTTTCCTTCCTCGAGCAGCGAACACAGGCCGCGCCGGCACACGCCAGGAGCGCTTTTTCAAGCCTGAGCCGCCCTGACCTTGGGCGGCACCTTACCTTCACCTCCGCAGCGCTTTCCAGGCTGTCTGATGGGATTTACCGGTCATAACGCTTGCGGATTTCCCGGCTGGTTCCGCCTCAACCCTGACCGTCCCACCGCGCCTCTCGGCACGGGCACAGACACCGACAGGTTTGTGGAGGATGTGCCGCTTTCTATGGACTCCGTTAAAGCTCGCATCTAGTGTACTCGCGCCGCGCCCGGCTTGCACGGGCGCATATTACGGATGCGGTTGCCTTCGTACCCCGCGTCTGCGTGTTACCACCGCATACGCGATTTGTCGTATTTAGCGACCCTCAGTCGAACGGGGTCCGGGGCCGCCCCGGTGGCCCGGACCGCTATGCGTTCAAATACCATGAACAATTTCAATCGGTGCACTAGCACAAAGCGTACCCACACCAACCACCCAAGGCTTAGAAACCTACCCGTGGGTAAGCGTTAAGACCACGCGCAGGATCAACATTGTGGCCTACACTAATTCCCCTTTCCTCCTCGCAGCCAGGCGAGCGGGGCCGCGGACCTGTCAACCACGTTAGAATTAGGGCAGGTTTTTTTCACAGGTATCCCCCCGCTATTATGTTGTCACCAGCAACAATATACGCCGAAAACGGCGATATTCTTCGCACATTTAAGGATCGGTCATGCGTCGTAAAGATTGATGCCGTTGACTTGCGTGTCACACACACATAAGCGTGTTGACTTCGCGTGTTCAACATTCAATCCTTGTTGTGGCCAGATCTCGGCAGCCTAACCTTGAATACGCACTAACGCACATCAACCGGACCATTCATTACATATATATATATAAAACTCTTAGCCAAGCCCTGACCCCCTTTTTTTTTAACCCGATGAGTACCCTCTTATATATATACTTCTGGGTCCCGACCAGGCCCCACCCGCGTACAGCGGTTTTGTTTTTGACCTCTGCGCATTCTACCTTTTTGTACAACACCAATGTACCGCTACCGAAAGCGTCCCTAGATCAAATCCAAATTTCGATCTACGCACTTGTCCATTTTTAGCTCTCTGCAGCGGAGAGCCGCTCCCCGTAAAATCACCCACTATTGGGAAAATCACCGGATCTTTGCTAACAAAATGTTGGCAGCAAGTGCCCTACCATATCAGCCGACAAATACTGGCAGGGCCGATCCGGCCCTGGATCAAACCGAACCCTTACGCTAAGACCAAGAACGGTCCGCGCTGGACTTATCATCTTTTTTCACCAACAGTGTAACCTATTGGATCTTGGGTGTCTCTTGTAAAGAGCAAGAACCCGGGTCAATGTTCCCGTCTTCCCGTAATTTGCTATCGTGAACGTCCCGTCATACACCACCCCCTCTTATATCGTACGTTCTGGTCCCGAACGCAGGCGCCACCCTACAGACCGGCTTTTTGAACCTCTGCGCATGCTACAGATTTTGGACACAACCAATGTAACGCTACCTAAAGCGTCCCTAGATCAAATCCAATTTCGCATACGCACTTGTCCATTTTTAGCTCTCTCCAGCGGATAGCCGCTCCCCCGGTAAAATCACCCACTAGTGGGAAAAGACCGGATCTGTGGCGTAACAAAATGTTGGCGCAAGGCACTACCATATCAGCCGACAAATACTGTCAAGGGCCGAGCCGGCCCTGGATCAAACCAGACCCCTACCGCTAAAAGACCAAGGAAGCGGATCCGCTCGGGACTTAGTCACTTTTTCAACCAACAGTTGTACCTATTGGATCTTGGGTGATCTCGTGGTAAAGAGCAAGGAGCCGGGTCAGGTTCCCGGCTTCCGTAATTCACTTTTCGTGAATCGGTCATGTCATACCCCCCCATACCATCCCTCCTTATATATATACTTTCTGCTGGTCCACCAGGCCCAGCCGCTACATGCGTCTTGTCTGACCTCTGCGCATGTTACATTTTTGTACACAACGAATGTACCGCTACCGAAAAGTGTCCTAGAGCAAAATCCAGATGTTTCGATACCGTCACTTTGCCCATTTTTTTACTCTCCCGCGGAGAGCCACTCCGGTAAAATCACCCACTAGTGGAAACACACCGGATCTGTTGCGTACAAAATTTTGGCGCACAGTGCACTACCATATCAGGGGCCGAACAATACTGGCAGGGCGAGCCGGCCTGATCAAACCAAACCACTTACAGCTAAAGACCAATGAAGCGCGCTCTGGACTTAGTCACTGTTTCACCCAACAGTGTACCTAGTGGATCTTGGGTGATCTCTGGTAAAGAGCAAGGAACTCGGTCATTTTCTTCCACCCCGTCTTACCGTATTCACTTTCGTGAATCCGGTCAGTCAACATCACCATCCCTCTTATATATAATACGTTCTGTTCTGGTCCTCCGAGCCAGGCCCCAGCCGCTACAGGCCCGGCTTTTCTGACTCTGCCGGCTTTAAACATTTTGTAACCAACAATGTAACCGCTACCGAAAGGTGGTCCCTAGATCAAAACCATATTTTCGCATCGCACTTGTGCCATTTTTAGCTCCTCTCCACGAGACCCGCTCTCGTAAAATCACCTACTACTAGTGTGAAAACTCCCGTCTGCTACGCAAAAAATTTGGCTCACTATACACTACGTGGCAGGGCCCGGCAGCGAACCTTCACACTTGGCATGGCCACGGCAGCGAAACATCACTGCCAGGCCACGGCAGCTACTTTGTACCAAGTAGGGGGCCACGCAAGCGAAAGTTTTCACGGGCAGGGCCACGGCAAGCGAACTTCACGTGCCAGGCACGCAGCGACTTGTACAATGGGCCACGGCCAGCGAATTTTTCACGTTCAGGGCCACGGCAGCGGAACTTCACGTGCCAGGCCACGGCAGCGACTTTGTCCCAAGTAGGGCCACGGCATCGAAAGTTTTCACGTGGCAATTGCCACGCGCGAAACTTCACATGGCAGGGCCACGCCAGCGAATCAGTTCAACGTGGCAGCCACTGAAGCGAAACACTCACCATAGGCCCGGCAGCCAAACATTTCACCAAGTAGGGCCACGGCAGCGAAATTTTTTCAGACCAAGCGGGCACGGCAGCGAAACTAGTTGAAAAGGAAAAAATGCTGCCCAAACCCGTCTAACTAAAAAATGCAATTTCAATATGCCAAATTGAATTGAAAGATTGATGATGGTTTCACCTGCATTTTACCTTTCGGCATTCGGACATCGTGTTATGAAAATGCACAGTCCCCTACATTAAAGGCAATAAATGCGGCTAAACATTCCTCGATCTTTTCCCCCAATTTTGCTTCTCGATTTGCATTCGCTAACGTAGCCGTGCCCACTAGCAGGTGAAAAGGAATAAACAGGCCGTAGCGAACAAACACATGCCCTCACGGACAAGGGCAAATTGCGACTAAAACATTCATGAATCGTTTTCCCCTCAATTTTGGACCTTTTTGCATTCTCTAACTAGGCGGGCCCTGCAGGTGAAAGTATAACAGGCCTATAAGCGAACAAAACTATGCCCTAACCTAGAACGAGCAAATCGCTACAAAACATTCATGAAATGTTTTCCCTCAATTTTGTTTAAACACGGCCTATAGTGAATGATACGCGGCCCCGATCGGGAAAAAGGTGTCATGGAAAAAGTTTCCAAAGTAATTGCAAAACATCTGTGTTGGTAATGGTTTTTCATTGTTTTAATACTGAGTTTGCTTGCATGCTGTACTTACCTTTTATTTTTTCTTGAGTAAAATTTGTGTGCGTGTGGTTTACTGATCCTGAGAAAATATTCTAAACAAGTTCCACAAAAGGATCAGAAAAGCCACATCGTTTCGTGCAGTGCCAGTGCACATAATACAAAACAAACACAACAACTTTAAAATTTTTCCTACTTTTATCTTTATATCCGTTTACGGATATTTGGTTCACGTTTAACCACAATCTTAGTGTCTCTTGCCTGGGGAATGGAGTGGGTTCACATGGTTGTTTTTTAGTTTTTTTAACAAGATAAAGGTTAAAAAATTATGTCCAAAAACAGTGTGCCTGTAGTTTCATTTTTGTTGTTATAGTTTACTTGCAAGTGCGTTCTTGTCTTTCTTGTTTCTTGAGTAATTTTGTGCTTGTTGGGGGCCTTACTGCTGATCCTGAGAACGTCCTAACAAACAGAAGGTGCCAAAAAAGTTTTCCAAAAAGGATCGATAAGCCACATTTTCGTGCAGTGCCAAAGTGCGTAAGAAAACCAAACACTAACTTAGAAATTTTTTCCTAAATGTCCCTCTATCCGTTTACACGGATATGTGTTTCATTTATATTTTTAGCTACTTTTTGTATTGAACCAATAACATTTTAAATAATTTCGCAATAATCAAAGTTTGGTGGAAACCTCAGCCCAATCTGTAGGGTCATCACAAGTACCGCCCGGTAGCCATCACACCCACCCGGTAGCCATCACACCCCCCGGTAGCCAGCACATCTTTTGTAGAAAACCTGCCCGTCAAGCCTGGGAAGGGACCCGTTCTCATGGAGCGTCTTCCCTGGTCGCAAAGAGGAGATACTGACCAAAAACCAAATCTAATATTTGATTAGTAATTTTGCGGCCTAATTTTGAAAAGGCAAATAAATTTACCTAAATTTGAGCAGGGGTTCGAAATAACAATAAAAAGAGAAACTAGAAATGAAGAAAAGGGGTCGGGTCTCTCAAAAACAACGGAAAATTGAAATACCTCTGAAATAAAAAGGTACATATGTGTCCGTTGGCGAGTAGAATCACACATCTTCGAACTCTAGGTCAATATCGTATACTCGTGTTGATTGTGATACCTAAAGTCAAAGAAAAACCAACCAAAATCAAACAACAGAAAAGAAAATATATTTGGTTTGTTGTTTTAGGTTATTAGGTCGCCAATGTTCGAGAATTTTTATCTGATGAGGGTTTTAAAATGCATAGGCTCTTACATGATAAAGCAGTCCCTTTTCTTGCACAGGCTTATCTCCAAACGCTTCACACTCAAAACTTGGAACGAAATTTGTATCCACCCCCAATTGTCAGACAAGATCTTGTGGTCTAAGCCGTATCTGCCGAAGTAGCCTTAACCTTTTCCCTGGTTTCTTCACCAACTCTTTGACGAACTTGCCTTGGATTTATAAGTCCAGGAGGTTGGGTCCTATGAATGTGGTACCCTGTGCGATCCCGGCTATCAGTCCCATGGCTATTTCTAGGGGGAATTTGAATTGCGAGGGCATGGACTCTTTAGGGTTTCTTTACGGGGTGCGGGGACCGTCTGCAATAGAACGATCAACGCATTGGCTGCCAACGATTAAAAGCAATCCAGGCGTTTACGCCGCTAATGTCAACCAGGAAATATAAAATCTGAGTCACCATTCTGATTCTTCGTGCTACCGTGGATATGCACGTAATTGATCACTTCTGTCTACACTTGCTAAGTTCTGTGTGTATCCCAAGACCAGTGGTGGGGCTTTGATTCATGGTTTCCCTAGGATTGTACGCCATCTATTCTAAATTTTCTCTTGATTGTTGTCCGGCGTCAACGGAAACATGGTCGAAGGAGGATAGGACTGTCAAGATAATACTGTCTTTGCATACGGTAAAGGTCAGATACGTTTTTTGCCTAGAGTAGAATGTCCCTCTCTCAGTTGCGCTAGGCGGGGATTTGGGGATTTTCTTTTTAAGGCTTATGGAAACCCTTTAGAAGCCCACTGATGGCACCGTAAGGTATGTTTCCTTGTGGAGGAGATCCTGGCACAGGAAAAGAGGTATAGAATCATCAGTAAAGATTGGTGCCATCTATGTAATGAGTGCGCGATACCTCTATAGTGATATCAATAACTTGGTCCGCGGGCTTTTTGACAAGATTGGTCCTGAAATTGCATATGTAACCTGAGGCAGACTCTGCCATAGCATATATTTTCAAACTGCTTGGTGGGCTTGAGTGGCATGAAAAACTTGTGAACTCCCGATTTGAAACCTTATACCGTATTCGGCTTCATTATTGCCAGTTCTCTCGCGCAATTGTATTTTTTGCGGCAATTTTCTAGGATGGTTTCCCACACACAACTTTAACGGGCAATATGGCGTAGCGCGCATTTGTTCGTACTTTTCCTTTTTTTTGCCTGGCTGTTCCCTCGGGCAAACGTTTCAGTCATCTGCGATAGGGAAACATTTTAGCCACTTGGCTAGTTGTTCAAAAACGTTTCTCCTCTTTTTACAGTCAATTCATGTTGAAGGCCGGGTGGCTGGCCCAATAGTCAAGGATATTCTAAGCTTTATTAGGCACATGATCATGAGTATGCGACCAAGCTCTATTCTGCGGATCTGTTTAACGATATATTTGGGATTCATTTATATCACGATCCTACAGCTTTATTGATTACTTGATTTGTGAATTCGCTGATCAAATTGAAGAGAATTATCGGAAAAAATTTGTAGACAATAATCCAAGTGGGTCATTCTTCTATGTCCTTGTAAATGCAAGGACTAAGGGTTTTGTGGTCTGAAAACGTCACGCGTAGGGGTTTTGGGTCATATATTCGCGAGACACCCGTCTTCATCGTCTGGATAATGCTCGTTTCGATTTTCAGGGGCGTCTCCCGGGTCATTATCTGGTCTGGTTCAACAAATACCTTTCATTTTGGTCGTGCGCCGGGCTGCCTCGGCGACGGGAGCACGTGCCTAGGGGCGGCAGGCGGGCGGGCGTGCGGCCGGCGCTTCTTCTTCATCATCTGAAGCTAGGGCCGGGCCATTGCAAGGAATTATCATCAAGAACGTCTACTAGCTCGGATGAGTCATCGTATCCAAACATTCATTGGGTACTTTCACTTTGGGTACTGTCACTTGGACTGTTAAGGTCACTCCCTATGTCAATGATATGTCTGACTTGCTGGTTGGGGGGAATCGTCAGAATAGGAAAATGTGGGTGAATTGGAAGTTGACTAAGAGCCCTAATATTTTCGGCTTGGACTAGAGCGGCATTAGTTGTTTTTCGGTTCGAACTACTTGTGAGGCTTTGTGTTCTAGGCAGGAGACGTATGCGGTATGGAACTAGAAAATCGGCATCTGGCATGTGGTGATTGGTCACTGGCCACATTTGCTCTATCGGAGGACTTGAACGGTTTTTCTTCGGAGTGCTCTACTCGGAAGGAAAGGATCGGTATCACTAGGAACGGCATGGGTGTGCGTGATTGGGTCACTGGCACGTGCTCTAATCGGAGGGATTTGCGGTCGCAGTGCTCTACTCGGAGACTGAGCGTCTACTAGAAACGGCCTTGCTGTGGTGCTTGGCCTTGGGCATGTGCCCTACTCGGAGTCTTAGCGGTCTTACGTGCGTATACTCGACAAGATTGAGCGTTCTTACTGGAATCAGGCCTCCTTGCTTAATCGAAGCACTCTTGTACCTGGTAAGGACTGATGTACTACTAGCCTGCGATTCTGTCATTGGGGGCTAATGATAAGGATCCTGAATTTTGCTTTGAGGAGTGTCATCATCGTCAGTTGGAACTGTCAGTGCATGTGCCCCTCTGAGGGCTCTGGCGATTGCTTTCCCAGTGACAGGCTGTTTGGTCCTTTTTTTCTTTCTTCAAACCTTTGTGATGCACTAGGTGGTCGAGTTCAGCTGCGGCGGCGCCGCCGCTGTCAGCTCTTCAGCAAGGCGGGGACTTATACGTTTAGCCTGCTTTTTTGATGTTTTGACTTCTTGGGAGTTTCAGTATCTGATTTTTCAACATTATCATTGTCGTATTGCGGATTATTTAGCGTGGGATTTGATTTTCTTGTAGCCATTTATAGCGGAGCCCTAACTCATTGCTACAGTGATTGAAAAACCTCTCCTTCCCTATGGTAAAGTCGTCTTGTATTAAACGGAGTTCCCTATCAGTATCACTGTTGCTAGTCAAAAATACCTGAAAAATAAAAAATTATCATTAGGGGATATGCAAATTGGAATCCTACTTTTTTTTAAACCTAAAACCCTGAAAGCCTACCCAAAACCACGCGAAACAACCGGGCTACGAGTTTGGACCGGTGAGTCACCAAAACTAAAAAGTATACTAAAAATTTTGACCAAACATTAGTGATACCGCAAAAATAACAAAAATACCAAACATAGATCAAAAACTAACATACTAAGAAAAATCGTCAAAAAGGCTAATGTGTTGGTTTTAATATGGATGGGCTCCCAGATAGTGTGGATACCCTTTGCTCGATCTTTTTTTTAATTCTGACAGGGGTCCCAGAGGACTCCCTCCACACCCGAGGTGGGGGTTCCAGTTTATTCGCCGGAGACTCGAGCATGCAACAGGATAGCACTGGATGACATTGGTACCAGTGGCATACTCACCGAGGGGTAAGACCTGAATTTGCCGTTCATCCTAAATTCTCCGGCATCTGTCCGTGTTATAACCGCAGTAGTATTTGTCGCAAAACCATGGCCCTGGAAACAAACGGGGCTCAAAAGCTCGGCGATACCGAGTATGGTTTCCCCGCCTTTTACGCGTGGTTTGAACTCTATCTTACCGGACCGGACCCTATCGCAAAAACCAGGACCGGATTGTGACCCAGCCTCACGCAGCTCGGCGATACCGATTATGGTTTCCCCGCCCTTTACGCGGGTTTGATCTCTCTCTTACCGGAGCCCTATAGTATATTGGTCGGCAAAAAACCATGCCCGGATGACCCGGCTCAAAATCCGGTTTTGCCCGATTCTAACGGTTTAGAACTTTCTCTTACCTAGCGGAACCCTTTCTCGCGTGGGGAAATTGCCCCATATGATGCCTTAACAAAACAGTCACCGGCATTGGTCGAGTAGTAGTAATACATTGTTCCGTGGTCAGGGGTGTACATCTAAACCTCTCGCTTTTTTCCAGCTGTAAAGCGTCTGAAAATCGCTCAAAGGCAATCGTGCTTTTGCGTGCCGCTCTCCTCCAAACAAATATATGCGATTTCGCCTATCCTTTTTTGCCTCTCCACATCCCCTCTTATATATATCACGTTCTGGTTCACCGACCAGGCCCCCAGCCGCTACAGGCCGGCTTTTTTGACCTTGCGCATGTTACATTTTGTACACAACCCAATTGGACGACTACCGAAAGCGGCGCCTCCCTAGATCAAATCCAAATTTCGCACACGGCACCCGTCCATTTTAGCTCTCTCCAGCGGAGAGCCTCTCTCGGTTGTCCAATACCCACGAGTCGGAAACACCGGGGCTGCTGGCTAAGAAAATGTTGGCGGAAATACACCTACCCTTCTCCGGCGAGAAAACATCAGCCCGGGCCTGCCTGGCTTTCCAACCAAAAAATATTCCGCCGCGTTTGGGCAGGGGTGTGGGCCAGAGCGGTTAGTGAAATCTGGATTTTGATTAGGGACGCTTTCGGTGGTGTTACATTGGTTTTTACAAAAATGTAGAATGCGCCAGAGGTATAAAACCGGCCTGAAGCGGCTGGGGCCTGGTTCGGGACCCTAACATATATAGATCAGCGGGATGTGGTCTGATGAACGATCACCAGATCCAATGGTACACTGTAGGGGAACAATGAGCGGGAGAGCTTGTACTGCCCACGCCAGAAAAACCCGCTGTAGTGCTGAGGCCTGTCCAGGACCCGAACGTATATATGAGGGATGGTGTGTCTTGGTGAGCGATTCACGAGAGCGAATTACGGTAGAAGGGAACATGACCCCGGTTCTTGCTCTTACCAAGAGATCACCCAAGATCCAAAGGTACAACTGTTGGGTGGTGAAAAATGACACAAGTCCAGAGCGGACCGATTGTACTGCCAGCAGAAAAGCCAGCCTGTAGTGGCTTGGGCCTGGCTCAGGACCCCTCTTATATATATACGTTCTGGTCCGAAACCAGCTCCGCCCTCTACAGGCCCGGCTTTTTACCTCTGCGCATGCTGACATTGTTGTAACAACCAATGTACCGCTAGAAGCGTCACTAGATCAATAATCCAGATTCTTTCTGAATTACGGCAATTGCCATTTTAAGCTTTCCTCCAGCGAAGAGCCGCGCCCGGTAAAAATCACCCACTAGTGGGAAAAGACCGGATCTGTGCCCCGTAACAAAATGTTGGCGCAAATTGCACTTACAAAGCAGCGACAAAAATACTGGGAAGGGCCGAGCCGGCCCTGGATCAAACCGAACACTTACCGCTAAAAGACCAAGGAAGCGGAGCCTCAGACCTTGATCGTAGGGTTTGTATTTTTGTGTGCTAAGGATAGCACATCAAAAAACAACCCTAACGGTCTCATTTGTAGACTGGATTTAACCCTCAAATTTACACCCAAAGCTTAGCATTAACGTAGCCGGCTGCCGTGGCCGGCTTACTTAAATGCAAAGTTGGGTAAAATTTGAGGGTTAAAAATAGTCTAACAATGCCAAATTTACACCCACAGCCTTAGCATTTAACGTAGCCGGGCCACGGCAGCGCTTGTTAAAAAAGCAAGGCAAAGCAAACCTAACTCTCTTACTTTGGACTGTTTTTAACCTCAAATTTCCACCAAAGCTTCGCATTTAAGTAGCCTGCCGGGCAGCGCTTTGTTCCTATAGGCTTGCGGATCTTCCTTCGCAAAGATTTCCTCCGTTTTAACCTATAGGCTTTGCGTGTGAAAGACCACTGCCGAAATTGGCGGGGAAGTTACTCATTACGCTGTAACATAGTACCTATATAGGCCTCGTGAATCCTCATTTTAGCTCGGTTGACCAAAATAGCTTTGTTAGAATTCACTTGGCTCTTGTTAAATTTAGAATGCTTCTAATGATTTTGGGACGTTTTTCGCTCTGGGACACTTTTTTTGGTTCTCATTGCATCTCGGGCCGTTTTCCCCGCAGAAGGTTCAAATGCTTCTCATTGCACCATATGCGGACAGTTCCACGCAGGGGCCAATGCTTTTAAATGCATATGGGACGGCTTCCCGGAAAATGAAAAATGATGCTATGCTTTTGTCTAAATGCATCTGGGACGTCTTCTCGGAAATGATGCGATGCTTTAAAGGAATTCTGGGACGTCTTACCGGAAAATGACGCGATTGCTTTTGAACTGCATCTGGGACGTCTTCCTGGCGAATGACGCGATGCGTTTGATATGATCTGGGACGTCTTCCGGGGAAAATGACGCGAGGCTTTTGAATGTCTGGGACGTCTTCACGGAAAGTGACGCGATGCTTTTCGTTGCATCCGGCCTTGTGTTGGGTGGTTAGCGACTTTACGTTACTTATCCTGTGCAGGGAAAACGTCCGAGATTGCTATTCAAATGCAAAATTTGCCAAAAAAATGCTTTCAATGCATCTGGGCCGATTGTTAACCAAAAAAATTAAAAATGCCTTTTTAAAGCATATGGCGTCGGCCGGAAAAACTACCCGGTCCGTGGTAGCGTTAAAGGACATGGGCCAGGAGAGGCACTGCACACTTTGTTCCTGACCCCCCAGCAAATTTGTCCGTTCACGTGAGATATAGAATAGAATACAAAGAAAACCAACCCTAATGAAAGCAAAAAAGACCATTTATAGCCCACTCCTAATCTCAACATAGGTACCAAATTTGTGTTCACATATCTATTTCATTTAAAGAGGACTTCTATTGAGTACAAAATCAATCAACTCATTTTCTGGCTTGTGCGTGCTTGGTGTCTAAATATATGTAAATGAGCTGACTGAAACTTTTTTCTTTTTTGAAAATTGGACATTGCATTGTTCTTAAAACTTAAAAGGTGACCTTTCGGGTCAAATCAGCCTTGATGGCGCTTCAAGATTCGTTCCAAGTTTTCTTCCGTTCTGTGTAATAAGCTGTCACAAGTTTACCAGTTTAAGAAATTTGGCTTTTATCACAAGTAGTTGATAACAGTCGTCTCGGTGGCAACATCCTTATATTTGCAGCTCTATTCACTACAGAGGGTCAACACACTTTTCCTTGGGTGACATTATGGCAAATCAAATGTGCATCAAATGAACGTTCTAATGAGGGTTGCAGTCAATTTTTAAGAAAACGCAAAGCCAATTTTTCATGCAATTTTCAACATAAGGTATTTAGGTTTAGTATTGATTTAGACATCAAAATCATAGAAACATGCCAGATAACTTGAGATAAGAAGCTAAGGCTACTAAACATTTGTAATTTCAGTTGCGGTAGCCAAATCTGAATTCAAAAAAAGCAAAGCAAAACAAAAAAAAAATGATCTTATACCATAATTCAAGTGGAAAATTGTTTGAACTACATTTTAATATTCATGCTTTTAACAAAAAACAAGACCAGGGGAGCTTTTAGTCAATCCTACAGTGCACCAGTTTGGGACATTTAACCTCAATAGGGTCATGTTGATCCATAAAAATATATTCTTAACACTTAAAAACCCTGACTTAAGGTCTTTAAGCCCACAAGAGCGTTAGTACGTAGGGAATTTTTAGGCGGATGATGAAATATTTTGTGGTTTTAAACTTTTGGAAGACTTTTTGTCCCTAAGTACTGACAGGCGTTTTTACATTACAGTATAGGAACATTGCATCATCATTTCTTGAGTGATTCAAAACACCCTATGAGCAAGGGGAACCAAGAAGTGCCACATTACTATACATCGATCCGTGAGGGACGCATGATCGATGCCGTTCGCAGTCCAAATGACTTGAACTTTAAAGCGTGCGTTTCGTTCGATCGTCTTGGGCCCTTGAGTTACCCGGAAAAAAAAAATAAACAGAGTAGTATCGATTTATTCAGATATATGTTTCTCATTGTCGTCCTGAAATTTGAGGCCTCAAATCCATTTCATTCCCAAGATATAAACAAAAAACGGCCGATTTTAGTGGTTAACCATCAATATTAGCACAGTTATCAATAGGGCTTTGGCAGCATGCATATTGCGTTACCCATCCAAACCGGAAATTTGTTCCCACGGTATTTGATGGGGTGTATGTGCAAGTGCCAGGCTCTTTATCAAGTAGAGCAAGACCACACTACACTAAATCGGACCAAAGGCACCTTTAATTTACGTCAATTGTACTTTTCGCTATCTTACACTTGGACCTCACATGACCTGTACCTTGGTAGGTGACCGTTGACCTCATCAGCAAAATGCGGGATCCCATGTTGCATTTATGACTAATTTTGTTGAAAATCCATTGAAAGTATGCAGCTATTACAGGCAAATGTTGAACCAATCCAACAACAAAACAAAAGGGACAGTAAGTTGATTCCTTTGCTATGTGATCTTCTGCCTTAAGGCAGGCGACACAAAAATACAGGATGATTTTGTGAAAAGTCGACGTAAAAAGAAAGCTTTGGATGTATGATTGGACTGGTTTGGTCAAAGGCGAGTGGATGCTAATAGCCTCTTCGTTGGCAGGGAGGTTGGCCATGTGAATGTTACCGGAAGTGTGTGAAAATTTTTTTTATTTTCTTTTTTTCCGACAAGAAGTATTAACTGGTTTATTTCAAACACCCCAAAAAACAGTACAATCAATACAAAAATCACTTCACATTCACAAAAGTACATAAGTTGCACATGAGAGAAAAGTTTGTTTTACTTGTAACACATACTCAATTCTCCTCCATTTCACAAAACTTGTGTCTGCATTCCTTTTTCAAAAATCTGTTTCTCCAAGATAATTAAATTTCAGAAAAGCAAGTGTTTTAAAAGACACCAAATTGGCTTATATTTACCCAATCTACTACTGGAAATCATATTCTTAATAAGGAGAAGGCAGATGTTAACCAACAGGTCTGGATTTCAGACCCAAAGTTCCCCCAAAAGGAATGGACTTATATCCAAATTTATCCTATACCTGTACTTCACACCAACCAATTCTGTATGTGAGTGAGTGAGTGTGTATTAAAGTTTAACGAAAACTCCAACACAATTGTGGTTATATCGTGTCATTAAATTTGTCAATTAAATTAAATATAAAAAACAACGCAATATTAAACTTCATTTCAATTCAAATACAATTAACAATTACAAAAGGAGACACATCATAAAGTGATGACAGAGCATCACCCTATCCAGTATAAAACAAGATAAACCAACTAATTGAACGATACACTCGAAAACATGCATCATTAAAAAACAATGTTCAAAAGTATTTTATATGATACAATTTTATAAACTATACACATCATAGACTGAGACAAAGGTCTTCACTCATCCATGTACCAAGCAAAAAACTTCAACTGTAAATAAAGATAATCGACAATCACATCAGGACATGCAAAACAGGAGTTCCCTTTACAGCCAAATAGCATTGACTCTACATGTACCTTTAGAAATGGCTCCCATACACTTGGGCATTATGCCCAAACTGATAGATTTAAAGTACATGCAAAAATTATTACAGTAGAAACCCTTAATACAGTGCTACCATATTTACTATTACCATAAAAAAAAAAAAAATAGGTGGTCTTACATATGTACAAATGTACTTGAATAAATGTTTGTTTTTCAGTTTCATTGATTTTTAAGCTAGATGTTTAATTAAAAGAGTATACTTTTTTTCAAAACAATAATAATACAATTAAACAGTCGACATCATTACAAATTTAAATAATAAATCCTAAATTTTTAATACACCCCGTCTGTTCAAAAGAAACAGACGAGGTTGCCCCTTTTAATCGCCTTTTTACGACATGACAGTGTTAGGGTCAACACATCGGGCCGAAGTCTTAACCCGAACCCGCAGGGGGCCCCATTTAGTTGCCTTTTCGACATGCAGGGGCATCACATCGGGCCGATTCTAAACACCGAACCCGAAGGGGGGACTAATTATGAAAATCAGTCCAAAATAGGTTTTTACCTTCATACATAAAAAACAAGTGCTCATGTTGCGACCTCATCCAATATGAACTAAATTGAGTTAACAAATATAATCCTGTACAGATTACTATTCGTGATAGACACCTCCATTATGATCTTATTCTGGAAGATCTGGACTTGTAGTTTCATGGCTACCTATAAAATAGGTAAGTCATAAATACTACAACACTCATCCGGGTTATATTAAAATTCCACTGATATTTACTTTGAGAAGTAGAGTTTCAAAAAAACCAGGAGAATAATTTGATAATCATTCTTGTAGTATGTTCTAAACAACATACTATTCTCAATACAATCCTCTTGAAAAAAACCCTCATTCATTTTTAATTCCAAGAAGCCGGAATAGCAACGATTATACTCCTCCATTTCAAAACAATTATGAGAATGCCTCCTAGGAAATCCACCGTACCGAAAGGAATTATCATGCCATCCTCATTATACAATACTCACTAAATAATTTCATGCCTCCCAAAAGTAAATTATTGAAAAGCGAGGGTTTCCCATTAACCTGTATACTTTGCGTTATTCCAAATACACTGAGATATCACTTCAACGTTACCTAGTTTTACAAAGTCAAAGTAAAATATAAACATTTCATTCAATGAATTAAGGAATATGCTTCCAACTATTTATCTGCCAAACATTAAACATTACATGGAAAATTAATTTCCACCATATGGCTGAATAAATAACAGCTAAAAGATCTTTCCAGGCAGCATAATAATGGTAGTATATATCTGTGTGCCATCTAATTTTAAGGGCATGAAACAAGATTTAATATCACCCATTTCAATCCTCCCTTTCCTCACTATTCCCTATTAAAGGTTCTCTGACCAAATCTTACCACCCTTCCATTAAAAAGTATAGACAAAAATTTTTCATCTTAACCATCGTTACACTAGTGGTGACGATTTTGATACCAAAAGAGAAGCTAATTTTTCTCATTTACCTTGTGAAATCTTAGGGATAAAGGATTGTTTTAGTTTGGAGGTTAGGAGCAAAAACTATGCACCATTTTGGTTGACCAATATTATTTTACACGGCACTCAATTGGGATCCTATCAAACTGATTAAAATACAGCACGGAAAATTTACAGACGGGAAGTTTGGGGTGAAGTCTATTTATCAAGAATTACTTAAATAGGGACATCACATTTAAATACAAAATGCAACGATCCAGTTTTGTTCAGCCTTACCAGCTTATACAGCATTATTTTGAATCTTATTTTGTAAAGTGAAGCTCTTTATTAAAAAAAAATCAGCGGGTCCCCGGTCTGCAAGTGTCGTCTGCCCTCGCAGTTTGCGAAATGAGGCAAACAAGGTCACATGAGGTCACCAACAGGTCCACCCCACCCCGCCACTCTATTCCATCCAAAGTTACATCAGCTAGCCCTGATGGCACTCACACGGCATGCAATATATGTAAGGTTAACATTTTGACCGCCCAAAGGTCGCATGCGGTCACCAGGTCACTGAGGTCACCAACATGTCACCCCACACCGCCACCTTCTCTCACCAAGTTTACATCATCATAGCCCTTATTGAACTCACACGGCATGCAAATATAAGGGTTAACATTTTGCCCGGCCAAAGGTCGCATGAGGTCACCACCGGTCAAGCCACCCCTACTTTCCGAACAAGTTACTCATCGCAGCCCTTAGGGAAACTCCTACGCTGCATATTTAAGGGGTAACATTTGACTACAGGGAACACACAGACATACGGACCAGGAGTAATCCCTATGTGCCTTCTTAGCCAATTTTTGCAGACGACAGTCCGTCCCAAGACCACTACCATGTACTTTTGACCTGCATTGCTTATGTTGGTGGTTTTAGGTATAGGTAAATCAGGGAAAATTATTTTATTGTGCTTTTTTCCAGTTAGGGAAAAGTCAAGGAATTTAAGGAAAAGAGACTCCAAAATTAGGGAAAGCACGGAATTTTGATGGGTATGTGAACCATCATGCGGGTCCACAAAAAATGGGTTAATTGGGTTTTTCCGGTAGGGCCAATATGTGCGTAATGCAATTAGGGTTGAAAACAGCCAAAATTTGAAAATAGGGGGTAAAATTCCCATATTATAAAATTTCTTGAAATGCAAACAAGTACATTGTTTTTTATCTGGCTATTAAAACAAATTGTTTGTTAAAAAGATATCTAAACGTTATAACAGCAACAGTCTAATAAGATCCAAAACAATCCAAATAGATTGCTGGGTGATGGTGAGCCGGCGTTTGTCTCGCCAGTTAGAGGAGCAGGCTTAAAAAAAAAAAAAAAGAAGAGGCAGCTGGTTTCCTCATGAACGGTTCTTGTCATGATCTTCAAGGGAGACGCTTGCCCAAATCTAATGGCGTGTGGGGTGTGCGCAAGCAAAAGGGCAGCAGCAGCAAACCATTAGACAAGACTGCCGTGGAAGCAATAGAGGGTAAGCCCCTAAATACAGCGTATCATTTTATTGCTTTAGTATTCCATGCATGTAGTCCATAAAAGAATATCCATTGGCATATGTGGCAAAGGTTGCACACAGCATCCTGGAACTCCTGTTCAAGAATTGAAACATCAGAAGATAAACTTCCAAACTTTAGGATTATGTTTATGATTACTCAGGGACTTAAAAAACAGAAACTACATTGGGGACACCATAGAAATCTTCAGTTAGGAAATGGTATGCAAACTAGTTGCTTACACGTCACAGATGATGGTGGGTCAAATGCAAACGAAAATAACACAACACACCCCACCCCTCAACACCAACCCAACCAAACATAGTTTCGAAAAGGGGGACTATAAAAACGTGCACGGGATGGATTGTTCTCTATGTGTGTGGTGCACAAAAATGTTTGTGAACCTGTACATAAAATAGTCATCTATCACATACTTTCACTGGATTTTGTCATGGGACTTCACTAGAATCCATCACTAGATTGGGGGTTTCAAGGGTCATCTAGAAGTCATTAACAATCAGGGAATAATTGAGTCACTGTCACCATTCTCTCATGGATTTTTTCATAGTGACTTACCACAATCATGACTGAGGTGGGGGCACACATGATGAGCCAACAAGATTTGGGTCAAATGCTCCTTTGAGGTCATTACCCATATGTACCAATTGGTCACTGCGATTCATTTTAATATGGCATTGGCTGATCTCTACATTCGGTGGGGACAAATTTACGCATCGCATGCATCAGACTCATTCTTGTTTGTTTTGATGTGATTTTCGTATCTTTGTGTGGGCTTTGGTATTTAATATTTCTTAATACCTCTTTGATTCTTTCCACAGAGAGTTAGTACATTCAGGTTTAAAACGCACAGTACAACTGGAAAGTCTTGATAGAAAGAACCCAAGGTTCATTCAAAATTCACTTACAAAGGCACGAAATGCTTGCAGTTAACCCTCAAGAGACCAAAAGGCAGCCCAGTGTTGCGGAATAGGTGGCTTTTTGTGTTTTTTTTATACTAGGCCGAATGTGGTTTTACAAATTGCTCTACATTAAGTGGTATTTGGTGTTACGGGAATTAATATTTAAATGTCTATTCCGAAAGGCTTAAAGTTTTTTTTTAATAAAACACAAATGATTTCCGTAGAAATAAATCGATTTGAGGAAGTTTTGAGTGAATTCTATGTAATTTACGAAAACCGCAAATTTTGTTTCCACGGTATTTGATGGGTGTATGGTCAAGTGCCAGGCTCGCATATCAAGTAAGAGAACACAATACCCATAATCGGAACGCACCTTTAATTTACGTCAATGTTACCATTTTCAGCCTATCTACAACTGCCCTCCATGACCTTGACCTTGGTATTTGCACCTTTGACCTCATCATCCAATGCGGGATCCCCCGGTTGCATTTATGACTCCATTTTTTGGTTAAATCCATGAAGTATGCAGATATTACAGCAAATGTTAACCCAACCACAACAACATACAACATGGCCAGAGTGATCCCGATGTGTCTTCCTGCTTATGGCAGGCGACACAAAAATACCGGATATTTTGTGAAAGTCTACGTAAAAAAGAAAGCTTGTAAAGTTCATGGACCGATTGCTAATAGCCTCTTCCCCGGGACCCCAAATTTTACCATGAAGTGGTAAAATTTTTTTTTAAGTTCTTTTCTTTTTTTTTTATCCGCAGAAGTAATTAACGCGTTATTCAAACACAACAAAAAAAAACAGTACAATCACGCAAAAATCACATTCTCTCACAAGTACATAAGTTGCACATGAGAGAAAAGTGTTTTATACCTTAAAACTACTCCATTCTCCCCATTCGGACACTAAACTTGGGGGTGTCACATTCCTTTTTCTTTTTTTTCAAAATCTGTTCTCCAAGTATAATTTAAATTTCATATTTTAATTGTTTTTTCAAATACACCAATTTTGCTTTATGTAACAAATCACTACTGTACAGCATCCTCTTAATAATGAGAAGGCAGATTTACAACATGCTCGGCTTTCCAGAAAGTTCCCCCAAAAGAATGGACTTATACTCCAATTTATCCTATTACCTTTACTGGGTTTACTTCACACCACCATTCTGAAATGAGTGAGTGAGTGAGTGAGTATTACGTTTAAGACAACTCACACCCATTGGTTTTATGTCGTGTCATTACATTGTCAATAACTTAATAAAAAAACAACCGCAATATTAAAACTTCATTTCAATCACTTACAATTACAATTACAAAAGGATAACACATCATAAAGTGATGAACCAGAGCATCACCTATCCAGGTATAACACAAGATAAACCAACTATTGCAAGATACCCTTAGAAAACATGCATCATTAAAACAAGTTCAATAGATATACTGATAAATTTATAACTATACACATCATAGACTATGAACAACGGTCATCACTCATCATGTACCAAGCAAACTTCAAACTTTAAATACAGATAATCGATAATCGACCATCACATCAGAACATGCAAACCTGAGATCCCCTTTACAGACCAAATAGATTGACTCATACATGTACTTTTAGAAATGGCTCCAATACACTTGGGCATATGCCCAACTGATATATTTTAATTACATCAAACAATTATACAGTAGAAACCCTAATCTAATTTGCTACTATTTCTATTACCAAAAAAAAAAAATAGTTGGTCTTACATATGTAAAATGTATTGATAAATTGTTTTGTTTTTCATTTTAATGATTTTTTAAGCTACTTCTTAAAACAGAGTAATTAAAACAGAACTCTAATAATACAATTACCACAGTCGAAATCATACACATTTATAATATAATCCTAAATTACATAACAACCTTTGTTCAAATTAACAGACTATTTGCCCCTTTTAATCGCCTTTTTCGACATGCAGGGGAACACATACGGCCAATTCTAAACCCCGACCCGCAGGGGGCCCCATTTAGTCGCTTTTTACGACATGTCAGGGGAACACATCGGGCCGATTCTAAACACCGAACCCGCAGGGGGTACCAATTCTGAAAATCAGTCCAAAATGATTTAACTTTTAATACAATAAAAACAGTGCTTCATTGTTTCGATCCTCATCCTCCATAATGAACATAATTAGAGTTAACCTATTTCATCCTTTAAAGCTTACTATTCGTGATAAGACACCTCATATTGATCTTATATTGGTAAGATCTGACTTTTAGTTTCATGGCTACATATAAAAGGTAAAGTATAAATACTACACCACTCATCCTGGTTTATATTAAATTCCACTTGATATTTACTTTGAGAAGTAGGAGTTTCAAAAAACCTATGGATAATAATCTGATAAATCATTCTTGTAGTCATGTTCTAAACAACAATACTATTCTCAATACAATCCTCTTTTGAAACCCTCCTTCATTTTTAACTTCCAAGAAGCAGGAATAGCAGCGATTATACTCCTCCATTCAAAACAAATTATGAGGAATGCCTCGTGCAATCCACGTACCGAAAGGAATTATCATGCCATCCTCATTATACAAATCACTAACTAATTTCATGCCTCCCAAAAGTAAATTCTTGAAAAAGCAGGGTTTCCCATTAACCTGTATCTTGTCGTTATTCCAAATACACTGAGATATCACTTCAACGTTACCTAGTTTTACAAAGTCAAAGTAAAATATAAACATTTCCTTATAGAATAAAGGAATATGCTTCCAACTATTTATCTGCCAAACATTAACATTACAATGGAAAATTAACTTTCCACCATATGGCTGAATAAATACATCTAAAAGATCTTTCCAGGCAGCATAATTGGTATTAATATATCTGTGTGCCCATCTAATTTTAAGGGCCTGAAACAAGGATTTAATATCCACCATTTTCAATCCTCCTTCCTCAATATTCCCTATTAAAGTTTTCCTCTTAACCAAATCTCTACCACCCTTCCATAAAAAATCATACAAAATTTTTTCAATCTTAACAATTACATAGTGGTGAAAATTTTGATACCAAAAGAAAGCTACTATTTTTCTCATTTACCTTGTGAAATCTTAGGGCTAAAGGATGTTTAGTTTGGAAGTTATGAGCAAAAATATGCACCATTTTGGTTGACCAATATTAATTTTACACAGCACTCAATTGGGCTCCTATCAAAACTGATTAAATATCAGCACGAAAATTTACAGACGGAGTTTTGGGGTGAAGTCTATTCTATCAAGATCTACTTAAATCGGGACATCCACCTTTAAATTACAAAATGCAACGATACAGTTTTGTTCACCTTACCACTTCTACAGCATGTATTTTGAATCTTATTTTGTCAAAGTTAAGCTCTTTTATTAAAAAAAAATACAGCGGTCCCCGTTCTGCAAGTGTCGTCTGCCCTCGCAGTTTGCGAATGAGGCCAAAGGTCACATGAGGTCACCAACATGTCACCCCACCCCGCCACCTCCTCTCCACCAAGTTACATCATCGTAGCCCTGATGGCACTCACACGGCATGCAATATATTAAGGGTTAACATTTTGACCGGCCAAAGGTCGCATGAGGTCACCAAGGTCACATGAGGTCACCAACATGTCACCCCACCCCGCCACCTTCTCTCCACCAAGTTACATCATCGTAGCCCTGATGGCACTCACACGGCATGCAATATATTAAGGGTTAACATTTTGACCGGCCAAAGGTCGCATGAGGTCACCAACATGTCACGCCACCCCTACTTTCCAACAAGTTACATCATCGCAGCCCTTACGGAACTCATACAGCATGCAATATATTAAGGGTTAACATTTTGACTACAGACACACACAGACATACGACCAGAGTAATCCCTATGTGCCTTCTGCAATTCTTGCAGACGACAGTTCAGTTCCCAAGACCCTACATGTACTTTTGACCTGCATTGCTTTACTGTGGTGGTTCTTAATGTTATAGGTAAATCAGGGAAAATTATTTTAATTGTGCTTTTTTCCAGTTAGGGAAAAGTCAAGGAATTTAAGAAAGAGCCTCAAATTAGGGAAAGTCACGGAATTTTGATTGGTTGAACATCATGCGTGTCCACAAAAATGGGTAATTGGGTTTTTTTCACGGTCGGGCACAATATGTGCGTAATGCAATTAGGGTATTTAAAACAGCCAAAAATTTGAAAATAGGGTGTCAAATTCCCATAATTATAAATTTCTTGAAATGCCAACAAGTACATTGTTTTATCTGGCTAAAACAAATTGTTTGTTAAAAAGATATCTAAAACTTTATTCACAGAAACAGCTAATTAAAGATCCAAACAATCCAAATAGATTTGCTGGGGTGATGGTGAGCCGGCGTTTGTCTCGCCAGTTAGAGGAGCAGGCTTCAAAAAAAAAAAAAGAAGAGGCAGCTGGTTTCCTCATGAACGGTGTCATTGATCTTCCCGGGAGACGCTTGCCAAATCTAATGGGTTGGGTTTGCGCAAGCAAAAGGACAGCAGCCGCAAACCATTAGACAAGACTGCCGTGGAAGCAATAGAGGGTAAGCCCCTAAATACAGCGTATCATTTTATTGCTTTAGATATTTCCATGCATGTAGCTCCATAAAGAATATCCATTGGCATATGTGGCCAAATGTTGCACACAGCATCCTGTAACTCCTGTTCCATAATTGAAACAATCAGAAGATAAATTTCCAACATTTAGGATTATGTTTTAGATACTCAGGGACTTAAAACAGAAACTACATTTGTGACACCATAATCTTTCAGTTATGAAATGTTCTGCAACTAGTTGCTTCACGTCCCAGACTGCTTTTTGTCCCCACCAAATAGTTTCGAAAGGGGACTATAAAACAGGCACGGGATGGATGTCTGTGTGTGTGTGCACAAAATGTTAACCCTGTACATAAATGGTCACTCTATTCACATACTTTCATGGATTTTCATGGGACTTACACAGAATCATCACTGTGTAGGGGCACACATATGGCCCCACTAGATTTGGGGTCAAAGGTCACTAGAGGTCATTACCAACATGTACATAATTGGTGACTGTCCACATTCTCTCAAGGATTTTCATAGGACTTACACATAATCATGACTGAGTTGGGGCACACATTATGATGAGCCAACAAGATTGGGGTCAAATGTCATTTGAGGTCATTACCAATATGTACACAATTGGTCACTGTGATTCATACCTCTTTGAGTACATCAGGCTTAAAACGCACCAGTACAACTGGAAAAGTCTTGATAGAACCCAGTTTTTTTTTTTTTTTTTTTTTTACTTAAAACAGAAACTACATTTGTGACACCATAATCTTTCAGTTATGAAATGTTCTGCAACTAGTTGCTTCACGTCCCAGACTGCTTTTTGTCCCCACCAAAACATAGTTTCGAAAGGGGACTATAAAAAAGGCACGGGATGGATGTCTCTATGTGTGTGTGCACAAAATGTTAACCCTGTACATAAATGGTCACTCTATTCACATACTTTCATGGATTTTCATGGGACTTACACAGAATCATCACTAGATTTGGGGTCAAAGGTCATCTAGAAGTCATTACCAACATGTACATAATTGGTCACTGTCCACATTCTCTCATGGATTTCATAGGACTTACACATAATCATGACTGAGTTGGGGCACACATGATGAGCCAACAAGATTTGGGGTCAAATGTCATTTGAGGTCATTACCAATATGTACACAATTGGTCACTGCGATTCATTTAATATGCATTGCTGATCTCCACATTCGGTGGGGACAAATTTACGCAGCGCATGAATCAGACTCATTCTTGTTCTGTTTTGATGTGATTTTCGTATCTTTTTGTGGGCTTTTGTATTTTAATAATTTCTAATACCTCTTTGATTCTTTCCACAGAGTACATCAGGCTTAAAACGCACCAGTACAACTGGAAAAGTCTTGATAGAACCCAGTTTCATTCAAAATTCACTTACAAAGTCACTAATGCTTGCCGTTAACCCTTCAAGAGACAAAGGCAGCCATTTTGAGGAATTAGGTGCTTTTTGTGTTTTTTTTATAATAGTTGCCGAATGTTGTTTTACAAATTTCTCTAAATTAAGTGGTATTTGGTGTTGAGTGAATTAATATTTAAATGTATCCTAATATTGCTTAAATGTTTTTTTTTAATAAAAATGCAATATTCCGTACAAATAAATCGATTTGAGGAAGTTTTGAGTGAATTTCTATGTTAATTTACGAAAACCCAATTTTGTAAATAAAATAAAAACATGCTCCTATTGAATGTACAAGTCTGAGACTGAGTAGTCAAACCAAGTTAATTTTCAAAAATGACAGAGTCAGTGTTCGATTTAGCACGTGCATGCATGCACATATGCATGTAGATTTTTCTGGTGCATGTAACTTTTCCACTGTGCATGCACACAGTGCATCTGAGAATTTTGCAAGTTTAGTAAAGTTTATATTGCTCAAATCACTCAATTGACCACAAAATCCACCTTAAAAAACCTCATAAAAAATTCAAATCTAATGGAAAGCACCACCATGAACACGGAGAGTAGTACCGGTAAGCTTACTGAGGACATTGAGGACCTCGCTGATGAATGCAATGTCAATAATCATGATGTTGATGTCAGTGAATGACAAACCCAGCTGAAGTGAAGCATCTCGAAGAGAATATCTAGAAAAAGTGATGACAAACCTGCTAAAAAAACGGTATTTTCAGCAGGTCTGGCGAGTAGACAATCACTGACTGGTTATTAGTGACAGGAGGAGATTTTTTTAAGATACTAATTTCTCTAAAATTTCACTGGATCGGTTGTAAACCACCTACCGAGAACGTTTCGAAGGTTTATTGGACAAACAGGTGCAAAAGAAAACCACAAACCTTGTTTTGAACTTGCCTGCTATCGTAATCGTTCCCCATAGAAAACCATGCTTTGACTTTCTGTCGTGCACGACAGAAAGTCCTAAATCATCATCTTATTACATAAAGACGGCGCATTTGGCTTATTCACTTCAGGTGTGATCTAATACATTGGTAAGCATTCCAAATGTGTAAACAACCGGGGTTTGAGAAAAATTGGGGGCGCTTCTTCCTGGAAATCTCATGTTGCATCAAAAAAAAAAGTAATATTGTGATTTTTGAAGTGCATGTAACACTTGTAATGTAAAGTGCATGTAATCCCTGATGTATTTTGTATGGTTCGCTAAATTTAACTCTTGCAACATGCTCGAATATAATCGTACAGCATGTGTCAGAAGTTACGTATAGCGATCACACAGTCATGACACGATATATGGTATATATTCATATTGAGGATCTACAGCTAGGTGGCTCATTCATTTCAATATTGTGTTTTAGAAAAGTATCTACTGATCGTAATTATTAAAGGTGCTTGTTCCGATCGTCTTTGGGACCCCCCGATTTACCTGGAAGTAGTATCAATTTTGATATCAGATGAAAGGCCATATTTTTCTCATTGTCGTCCTGAAATTTCAGCTTTCAAATCCATTTCTTTCTCAAGATACAGATAAAAAACCGTCAATATTAGCACAGTAATGAATAGGGCGTTGCACTATGCATTATCTCGTCTAGCATCAAAACCGCAAGTTTGTTTACCACGGTACTTGATGATCAGTGTGTACAAGTGTCAGGCTCTCATATCAAGTAGAGAACACGATAGACCAAAATCGGAACAAGCACATGTAATCATTGTATTCTGTTGTACATCATTTCACCCTGAATTCTAAAGTTCCATGAATACTTCTACCGCATCTGCGTTGGCAATGAATTGCGATGTGTTGCCTTAACTAGGGGCAGGAACTGATTGGTAATGCAACTCACCACAGCGCGAATGTGTTGAAAGTATGAATGGGCCTGAAAGGTCCTTAGACATGAATGTACACTTAAGTCCATTAACCTGGTTTTATCAGCAGTCAAAAACAAGAGTTGTTTTTACTGCTTGTAGCTGTGACCTCTGACATAATAGATCAGTTAAAGCAATATTAGCACATTTTTAAGAGCGCCCCAATTTTTTTCAAATTTGATATTTTTGCCACATTCTAATGTTAGTAATGTCTCAGAAACTACACCTGCGAACGAGAATGCTCAAAAATGCATATTTATCATAAAATGGCAATTTTTTGTAATTAAAATTGGGATCCTCGATTGTACTTATGGCAGATCTGGAAATTCTAAGTTTATGTCCGTCCATGATGAAATATAGTGCCACCTCAAGAAAATGACCTAGAACTTGACTTGCCTGAGCAAACAAACAAAACTAATAGTCAGGAAAGGGCGGAGATACGTACATGGTGCATTTTCCCGGCTATTGAAATATGGAAGGCCGTTCTCCAGCAGCCGTTGAATTATTATCAGGTCCCGATATTCATTATCTATTACAAACTTCCTCGTTTGCGAAAGATAGCCAGGTTGAGCTTAAAGGGGACATTTCGTGATCCACATCCGCGTCCCCACGACTTACCTAAAAAAGATTGAGGGATTTGCAATCATCTGAACCGTTAACTTAGTAATACCATGTGTGCTAAATCTTAAACGGACAGAAATGATGCCACAGTGGCCTATGGACCGTGGGAACGAGCATTTGCTCATAACACAAAACCGCAAAGTCGGGATCAGCTAAAAAGTTGGAATAAGCTTTCTCAATGATATCTAGGGACAATGAATTAAAACAGAAGGGCGGGATCACGAAATGCGCCTTTAACCATTCACGGGTTATAGTTGACTAGTCAGTTACCAATGCAACCGTGTAAAATCTTTGAAAATTTTTTTGAACAAATGTGCTGCTATTGACTTAAGTATATAATGTTGACCAATGATGTCAAAAATAATAGAATTAAGTAAATGAAAATTCAAATGATGCGTACAGTGTGTTATGCGGTCCAATCTAAAATGGGTTGTGGCAGCCATATGACGACACACAAATGGAGAAGAATTAATGTACCTCAAGATTTTTATTGTTAAAAGGTGGAATTACCCTTTCAGAGGGCTAAAAATAAAATCTACAAATTTTTTGCTTTTTGTTTGACGACAATCGGAGCTTCCGTTCAAAAGTTATGATCGAAAATGTAACTTTGCAAACTGAAATCGCTTATCATATTTCTTATGTATTTTATTGTTTTCTCAAGCTGCGATATTTAATTTTTCCGTTTTAAAAGCGCATCTCAAGTAAATAAGCTTTGGATTTCTAATTTCCACAGTATACTGAATCACTTATTACTCAAATTGCTAAACAAGTCAAATAGACCTTACTAAATATTTCTAAAACCTAGCTAAAAAAATTATTGTTTGGCGTAACCCAACCGACCCTAAAAAAAAGTTCTGGCCAACCGCCCCATTTTCATCCACAATTAAAAAAAAAAATTGTTAACACCAAAACAGACGAAAAAATAACAAAACACGACAACAAAGCAACACGTAAAATAAAAGATCTTTGCATGTCTTGAAAAAAGCTTTAAATAGTAAGCATCCTTGTATTCATTTTAGAGTAAAAACAGTTGGAGAAGATCTAAAAAAAAAATCTGACGCCCTCTATTTTTTCTCTGTTACGCCAAACCTATTTTTTTATGCTCCTATTGTTTGCTAGACTAATTTTTCTGATATCTCAAAGTGGAAATTTTAACCACGTGTCATCCTGGTAGCAAGGATTTCTTAAAACGAGTTGATCTCAGAGAACTGGGATCTTATTGGTTATGCATTGAACTAGAAATAATGCCACTAGGTTTCCCACCACTAAATACTGGTCCATTCATTCCTGTACAAAATGGCCGAGATAAAACGCTCATTTTTCTCCTCAATGGACATCTCAGACCGTAAGCTAACATTATCGTCTTGAACGGTCAATATCTCCTACCCAATCAATCATGAAATTAGGGTATTATCCCAAAATTTTCGAGCTACTGGACCGTGAAGACTAGCAAGCACCTTGACCCCTTGAGGTCAAGCATTTTCAGTCAGGTGTTCCTGTAAGAATACGGTTAAATTGGTTTGTCGCTCAAAATAACATATCAATGAACACCTTTTTTTGAAGTATCCCAGATTTTATACTTAATATGATAGCAAACATGATTTGCAACCCAGTCTCGCCAATTCTCTCAGTTTTTAGGGTATACTTAGGGAGGGTCACCCAAAAAAACCCGCCTCACTTTGGCAGTGGGGGCCTGGACTTACCTGTTTCTCAAGATATTTACTGGTGTGAATCCTAGCCGATGGTAATTGGGTTTAAGGAGATCTTTGGTGCACAGTTAGCAAAATTTTTTTTTTCCTTCTCCGAAAAAAAAAAAAAAAAAAAAAAAAAAAAAAAAAAAAAATACCAATGACTCCCCTAAACCAAGTTCCCATAGAGCTAGTGGCATTATTCTAGCTTCAATGCATAGTCCAATAAGTATATTTTATTTTGCTTTTTAATCCCATCTCTTACGATAAATTGTTTTTGAGAAATCCTGCTACAAGGATGACATTTCGTTAAAATTCATTTTAGATATCGGCAATTTAGTCTAGAAACAGTTTTTCAGTTTTAGTATCTTTTTATAAATCTATTTTACCTTTTAATTATTGAATTTCTAAAAAGAAAATAAGTGCTTGAATTTTCAACAAACAAACCTGTGGCAAAGAATCAAAGCTTATTACTTTCTGCAATATGTTTAAGTGGAAAAAAATAATATCGCGCTTGAAAACAAATACAAATCATTAGAATATCATAAGAGATTTCAATTTCCGAAGTACCATTTTCGACCAAACTTTAGAACGGAATCTCGATTGCTGTCAAACAACAAGCAATAGAAAGATATTGTGGTATTTTTTCCTCAATTTCAATATTAGTTTTATTTTTAGCCTTTTGAAGGGTAATTTCACCTTATGCGATTGGCAATGTTTTCTTCATGTATTTGTGTCTTACATGGTGTAAAATCAACATCTTGTACCCATCTTGGCCACAACAGCCTGCTATGGTGTCAAGCTTTAAATACAATGAACTCAGATGCCCTAATGATGTAACTCTCGTGCATATGTGATGACAAGAAGTCTTGGCCAAGCCATACTGTAGTTATAGTTATTAAGACAGAAATATATTGTACCCATTCTATGGCACAGTCTTAAATTTTAATGGATTAACCTTACATCATTGTGCCTCCTGCAATGGTGTCCACAATTTAAATCCATATTATATTATTGTCATGGTATTTTAGTATAACATTAAGTAGAATAACTTGTAAAACAAATTGTTGCACAACATTTTAATCCATAGAACAGAATTCCCCCCATCATGTGTAATTTCATTAGTTATGATGGATTGTGTCCTAAACAATTGTAAGTCCTCATCCTCATCGGACTCAACCTACAATCCCTCGCAAAATTTCTTGGAACTATACGCGCATTCAGGTGAATAAATGCCCCGCTCCCATGGTCACTGTTGTTCAGAGGTCCAACTGTTGATCGTGGTGTGAAGGGGTCTCAACATTGTCTGATGGGGATGTTGGAAGGGTAAAACAAGGCTCCAGCTCCTGCTTTCCCTGCAGTTGGAGAAAGATTTCGTGTCACGCAAAGTACAAGCTTGATTTGAATTAAGAATGCGCGGGGTGTTCCAAGTTCGTTTCGAGGATTGTCTGATTCATTTGCAAAAGATTCATCTAATTTACGTTTTGCTCTGTAATTTAACAAACAGCAAAAGTTTAACCCAAATTTTAGGATATTTTGTTCTGAGTTTTCCTTATTGTGACGAAATTTTCATTAAAATAATATGAATCCGGAAAATGCTCCATTAATATTAAGATATAGTAGCCTAGAAATATGGTGCATAGGTTGTGAGAAGCTTGGATTCACACATAAAATGAGACGAACATTGTTCTTTGATTAAACAAAAAAGAAGGAACCCACATTCGTATTCTGAGAATGAGTCACTTTTAAAAGTTATTTGCAGAGGCACTTATTATAGATAAAACATACGAAAAGATTCAGTAAAGCCATCTGCAATTTTATTTATACCGAAAATCATGAGGACAGTGAAATATTTGAAGGAAAGTTCACATACATTGAAATAATGATACCTAAATTTTCAAACTTTGGGAGTTTCAAACGTTGCAAATAAAAGATTGAACAGGACTTAAACATACCACAACACATTTCAGGCGTATGACTAACATATTGTAAATGCATCTATGAGGTACTAGTATGCCATGGCCTACATAAAAATGTGACAAAATATCAAGACCGATAGAAAAAAAAGGTCATTGAAAAAAGGATTATAAATGGTTAAAAAATTGAACAATTATGTATCCACATGAACAATTTTAGACTCTACAATGAAAATTTCAATGAATATCCAAGAGTTGAATCTGGGATCTTCCGTTTCTTAGTCAATACTTGCTACTGAGCTAAATAGTTCAGAAAAGGAAGAGTATCGATATTATTTCTATAGTCCATCAGATATGGAACTTGGAAACCAAGATCGCATCTTCAAATCCTTGATGGCCAGTGAAATTTTGTCAATGACTGGTATTTGTGGTGTGGTAGAAGTCTAAATTTCATGGTATGTTAATTACCCACACGCTTGAGCTTATTTCTTCAAATTATTCATAATTAGATATTTCCCACATCGTATATTCGATTCTCATCCAATTGGTCTATTATCACTATGCATCATTTTAGCAAACATAAACTGCTGACGTTGAAAAATCCATGCACTCCGTTCATATTTCGTCATTCAATATAGAAACACTGCGAAGTCACTGAATTCGAGGTTGGGGGGGGGCTTGAAATGAGGCTAATGGTAAAGTGAACCGGTAAATCGTACTGATTGCCACATTGAAATACGCGGGTTTTGATGGTTCGCCATTGAAAGAAAAAAACACTCGTTGATCTATTTGTTAACACAAGGTAAACCGTTGCGAAAACGCCGATACGCGATTCTTCACAAAGCTCGGAATTTCATCTCTGAGTTACCGCGTGATTCCAACATCCAATATATGATTAAACTTTCATTTTATTTACGAATTCTGAAAAAATCAAGATTTGTTATGGTAAAGCACGGGGTTAACCGTGTGTCATTTGACAACTTACATGATGCATTTGACGTTACATTCACCTCACATTTACATGGCGACGTCCGTTGTCGAGTGGTTAACTCGCGATTACTTAACATCGAGTTTCAACGGGTTCGAATCCCAACTGTTTTCATTTTTTTCTATTTTCATTTTCTTCTTTCCCTTGGTATCCTTCTTATAATGATAAAAAGCATGTATGGCAAATATTTACCCATAGAGCACATGTTGCAGAACGATCTATATTCCCAAATAATGTTATCGTCCCGTTGTGTATGCTGGTTTTGTAATAGCTCAAAATTCCCATAAAAATGAAATTATAAAAACCCACATAAATGGGTAGTCACATTCCCCAATAACATCCATCGTAGATTTAATTGTTGCATGAAATGATCAAAATGTGAAAGAATCTGAATTTTTGGAACTCCAATCCGTCCGTTCTGTCAATTCGCCAAACTCGTGCATGCACGGTGTGCGAGTTGTTTTTGCTTTTTGTTTTTTCCTTTTTCCTACTTGAAAATAGAATATTTAATACTTGATTGGAGACAAAAGTGAAGGAAATGCAAAGGGAGGGTATGTTTAGGTTTATCGTTTGTAGGCCCGATTATGTGTGAGGGAAGTAACACTTTTCAGTGTTCTTGACTACTCCTCTATTGACACTCGTTTTCTCTCAGAGTTCTCTGTAATGTAGGTATATTAAGGATAAAAGATCTCCTGAGAATTTGGTATATGATTTGCGTATTTTGGAATTATGAAGCAAAACGTGAAATTAGATGATAATTTTTGCAATTGACTCAGACAATCCTCGCAAAAATTATTGGAACTATGAAGCGCATTCAGGTGTAAATAAATGCCCCCGCTCCCCGTACAATGTTGTTCGGAGGCAACGTTTGATGTGTTGTGAAGGGGTCGCAACATTGTCTGATGGGGAGGTGGGGAAGGGTAAAAAAACAATGCTCCAGCTCTTGCTTTCCCTTGCAGTTTGGAGAATGATTGTGTTCACTCACAGCAAAGTATCACGCTGGATTGCATTAAGAATGCGGCGGGGTGTTCACAAGTTCTTTTATGGCGAGGATTTTTAGACTGGTTCCATTTCTCAAAAAAAAAAGTGAGGTGCTCCTATGCAAGCGAAGGCTTTTTGAGTAAAAAGCAATTGAAACAGGGTTTCTATACGGAAATTTTGTGATTCCAAAATCTTTCCAGTTCCCCAGACTATTTTAAGGAAGTGTGCTAATTTGCATAAAATGCAAAAATGGCCCCGTTTAACGTTGTTTGTACATAACTCAAGATTAAGGTTTGTAATGACTTCATGCTTGTGTCATACAAATGTGTCAGGGTTAAGGAATACAATTAGATCATTAGGTATAGCATTAGGTCAACTTAACAGTTAATTTGCATAAAAATTCAAAAATGGGCTGCCATTTTGACATTTTTGTACATAACCAAGATTTAGGCTTGTCTTCTTTTGTGTCTATACTGATGTTTTCAGGGTCCAAGAAATTAAATTAGATCATTAGTTATGGTAATGCGCCATGAATTGGGGTATACAAAACGAGAGTGGCGTTACCTTTTCACAATATGTTTAAATGTTTGATTGTTCATTAGAAACAAGTTAGGTATTCAGCTGATTTATATTATTTTAATGGTAAGTTATTGAGCTTTGATATGGTGACGATTCAATTGTGTGACTATTTTAAAAAACCTTTTTGAGTTGTCAGTAATTTTGAGTCAGTCGGGTCAGAGGGGGTGGTGCCTACGGAGGAGGTGCCTACGAATGAGGCAAGTGTTAAAGTCTAGAGGATTTTGATATGGGCCTTTTGCATTGTTTTGTTTTAATCGTTGTAACCATGCCATGTATTAAATAAATAACATATCATTTTGTTGTTATTTATGTGGCATCATTTTGACCTATACAAAACAGTTTACAAAGCTATGATGTTAATTGAAGGTAACCAAATGAGAGGCCAAAAAATTTTATACTTTTACCATATTGCACTTTTCACCTTATATGACACTGTGGCACCTGTAAATGCACATACATGTTGCATATTTGGCTTCCTTAATTTTAGCTTACCCCCACCACAATATATAGTTTTATAAGCTATCTAAAAAACAAAGGATGACGGACTCTCATTTAAGTGTGAAAACGTGTAATATTTGGTGTTTCAGCATGAACACACTTTGCTCCCACTCATGGTGTATGATCTTAGCATTAGGTCATGGTGACAGTTTATTTGCATAAAAATTCAAAATGGCCGCCGGTTTAAATTTTTGCAAACATTAATGTCAATTATCTGCATAATACTTAACTGATGGTCTAGTTGTGTTCTCTGAGCCTGAAAACATATGTATAGAATAAGAATGAAGGAGGGTAAAAGAACGGAAAGAGGCGAGGGAGGACCTCCGCCCTTCGGGTTTTCTTTTTGTTTTTTGCCCCCCCTTGCTTACAAAAAAATGTTAACACAATGGTGGCCATTGGAATTTATGCAATTAGCCACACTTCCCCTAAAAATAGCTTTGGGGACCAGAAGATTTGGACTCAGCATCAAATTTCCGTATAGGAAACACTGTTTCAATGCTTTTACTCAAAAATGCCTCGATAGTTGCTTTTGAAAAATGGAACCAGTCTAACCGTTGTTTCAAGGGCTCTGCCTAAATTACAGTACACATGAAAGATCCAAGAATCGCCCTCCCTAGCTAAAAAAATCTTTTGTTTCATGAGTGACAACAATACCAGTAAAATATTCATCAGTTGTTCACATGAAGGATGGAGTGAAGAATCCTGCCTCTTTCCTCAGGAGGGGTGATTCCGGCTCTATCCTTGCCCTCGTCCTGTGCAAGCAGTCCTAAACCCAATGAAAGAAGGGTTTAGATTACAATGAGTATAGGATTTAGGTTTAATGAACAAGTTATTCTTGTTTTTAGTAGACACCTATAGCTACTAAAGTGTTATATGCAGGGGACTCAAAGGTCTCAATAATATTATGTATGTTTTTGTAGGGGCTACAAATTTGTGGTTCGTAAAACGAGTACATGAATGATTGAGGCTTTTGGCTCTCAATTATTGTGGATCAAACATACTGTAAAGTGATAATTTTCGCGCGTGTAATTTTCGCGTTTCAGCGATTTTTAACATTTTGCTGTTTTAAATTCGTCTTTCAGCTATCCTAACATAGACCTACACACAAAATAAACATTTTCGCGGGTTTTTTAATTTCGCGCTAGCTCAGAGCGCGCGAAAAGCGCCGAAAATTAATGTAGAGCGAAAATTTCCACTTTTACGGTACTTGTGGATGAACTCATGTTTATGATACATTGAACGATAATCTTATCAGCTTAGCAGTGTTAAATGTAGTTAAAACCATGTAGTAGAAAAATACCTGCAATGTTATTGGAACCTGGTCACAAGGATGAATAAACATGCAGTGCAGAAGTTGAGAAAAGACAACACCACTGATATTCTACTTTGAATTTTTGTGTGTTGGACACATTTACAGTATAAAAATTTTCAGGTCGCAATATGAAGAAATAAGGTGGTTATGACCTTTGCATACCTGTGTATACTTTGCTAGCATATAGGATGTATACTGCTCACAAAGTAAAGAATCTAACAGCAAAGTTTTTCAATCAGCTTGTTACAAGCCAAGCATGCAGTTCTGAAGACCAAGTGCAAATGGCTGGTAAAGGTAAGGAGCGCTTATGCAATTCAAATGCTTACAGGCATTTGCCATCCCACTAGACTTGGGCCATAATTTATGGAATAACAACATGAGTGTTGCGCGGTACTGCGTCTACGTGTAAACTCGATGGTGCGCGGTTTTGGCGGGAAAGTGGGCATATGTTCCAAAAATTTCCAAGGAAATTATGAGCCAGAGTATAGCATTCCCATTCCCCTAGCATTCGATTCAGTAGCCCTCGAGGGCTGTTTATACTATTTGCATATTGCGGCTTCTGAGAAGGGTTGACTAAGGGTCTGCGAAGGCTTTATCAACCGCCTATGCGGTTGAGAGGTAAGCAACCGCCTATAGGTGATACGAATGCTTACAGGCAATCGCCCTCACTTTCCCCTAGCATTCGATTCAGTAGCCTCAAGGGCTGTACATCATTGGCATATTTCGGGCTCTGAGGAGGGTTAGCGAATGATCCGCGAAGGCCTATAAGTGGTTGAGGGCTATCATGCTGTTGCTGATAATTATTGAAGGCATTCAAAAATATAACATGCGATTAGCGGTGTTTGTTACATTCATATTAAGGGCTGGCGAGTACTAGTTGAATGGTAGGTATTTAGGTACGGGAAGAACAAAAATAAAATCATAACCTCTCAACAGGCCGATAATTTATTATAGGGGGAAAATGACAAATGTTTTTTTTTTTTATTTCCATCCATCCAATTACATGCAGCCCAAAATTCTGTACAGATTAATTTGAATATGAAAAGAAAAAAGTAAGAGATGTACTATTGATTAATTATGGATCCGGGCATTAAGAGGGGGATTGGTCAATTGGGAGCAGAATCAGCAGAGTGGACATCAGCAGAGATGTAACTGAGGAGTAGTCCCATTTCTGAAAATCCCAAAATTTGAACCAACAGGAAGACCAAATTTTAGTGTAGCATCAGATAAGCTCTGGAGAACCTATTTCTTACACGATTTAGGGTACAGACCCCTCTTAAAATAAATGGTACTAAACTTGGGTTTTTGATGCAGTTTTTACCTTTTTTATTTTTTTTATTTTTTTTACATTCTTGAGTTTTTGTATTTATGGCCAAAAATCGGAAAGTTTATCTCTGATAGAGGCATAACCTCTACAGGAAAATATTTGGTAGCCCAATGGCTCCTAGATGGAAAACAATTTTGCCTGCAATTTCATGAACTTTTTTATAGTATCATAACTTTTTCAGAATGTCACTCTCATCTAGACTTACTCCCCCTTTTCACAAAGAAATCAAAATAGATTGTTAGATGCCCACTTTTGAGGTTCCTGAGGTGTCACTGAATTTTCACAATATTCAAGTAAGTAAATCCGCATCCAGACCGTACAATACCATGTGCATCAATTATTCAAACATCACTAACTTACTATACTCGATTTGCGTTGATACGTTCGTCCCCCTGGAGTCTTGGACTATCCATTAAGTCGGGGAGGGGTCAACCTAGCTCCGAGCGGGAAAATGAAGAATTCAAATGCACGTGCCAACCGGATTATCTTGGAGGGAACTCTGTCATTAAACAAGGAGTGATTTAACTTCAATCACCTGTCACTAATACAATTTGGTTCATGTATGGACAAGCACTATAGGTGTATTCAGGTCTTCGATGGCTCTCAATAACATGATTAACGAAGTGAATTTTTGAATTTTTTGAATGAATTTTTCACATCTTAAGAATGTACAGGTCACAAATCAGATGATCAAGTATATACAAACATTTATTGTATCATACATCAGCTGCACATGTTTGAGTCATTGATGATTAAGTAAGAAAATTGTTAAATTATTATACACTTTTATGATAATAATATGAAATATTACATTGATTTGTGATGCATTAAGTTGGGTTGGACCTTTTGTGACCCCACTTGTCTGATCCCAGTTGAGTTCAGCAGCCTTGACGAATAAAGGCATGGGATACTGCTACTTTATTTCACGTCAAGGCTGCTCAATTCAATGGGAGCAGAAAAAGTGGGGTAAAAAATGTACAACCCGCATTACGTCACATAAATAGTATGTCCTTTGAATATAGCATTTTTAACCGCATATGTGCATGCATGGGCATGGCTCAAATTTGGAAATGGGGAAAAGATAACTGTGATGGGACCCTTGGCAATTAGTGAGGGACCCTTGGATTTTCAGAGTTAAGGTTTCCAGTACCATGATTTTTTCTTATTGTTGAGGCTGCTTGCACTTCAAAGAATTGTTATGATGTGGGACAGGTCACACCTAAAGGTGTACTAATATTGGTGACATTGAAGTAACAGTGTGGAAGTTCCCAGTGATAGCAAGACCCACACACCCATGAAGTACATGAAAATGGGAAGTCCATAACCAACCTATCTGACAATTTTTCTGCACACAATTATGGAATTCGGAACCCTTCACGGAATGAAAGCACAGCTTTATTTCGTTACGGTTTCTGAATTTTCATAAGTGTTTTGTCAGGAAAAAAGGTCAGATAGGTCAGGTTACGGAAACTCCCTATGAAAATGGCCAGTTTTTCTCCACTATGGATGTTACACAGTTGATTCACTCTACAAGTACTACCGAACCACTCGGGTATTAAGCCCACCTTAGGATAGCCCACTCCCATTTTTAAAGAAACCAGGAGCTAGCCTACACTCGGGTATAAGCCAGGTGGTACTTTTAGCATTCAGGAAACAATGTGGCAGGTAATTACACAAACAAAATCACATTTCAACTATTGGAACTTTCTATAGCCATCAAAGTAGGGCCCAATGCATTGGGATGGCTTTTTTACTAGAATTGCTTTGAGAAATGTGATGTGTGAAAATGAACTTTTTATTTTTTTCATGTTTAAAATCTGCTACAACAAAATGTACATAAATGGTATCTGGTGAATAATATGCTCTTGAAATGATATTGCAATTTTGTATCTGATATTGCTCCAGTTCTTGCCCATCCCCTTTTATACCAGCCCATCCCTATTTTGAAGTAATATCTTCCTTTTTGGGGGGGTGGGCTTATACCCGAGTGCTTACGGTAGTTGTGTTTCAAATCCAGATGAATATTTTTGTCACCATTTACCCACAGCCTAACAGAAAAGGCATATTTGGACAGCGTGCAGGGTGCATGCACACCAACCCACGGGTAAATTCATGTACAATTTTGACTTTGGGGAGTAGATGGTAAAGGGTGCAGCTCATACAAAATTACATGTAGGAAGAAGAACTCTATAACAAGAAAAAGCAGACTCCAAAACTTGAATTCCTCTCATCAACCAAATAGTGCAATGTACAGAAAAGAACTTGAAGCTAAACCAAGAATTCTGAAAATGAAAACTAAAGCAAAGACTCAAAACCCATATTTGGAAATAAACCACAAAGACCCTATTAGGCTCTTGATTAATTGGATCACTGGAAGCCGGGATGTACGACCATCCTAATGAGCTGACCATGCCATCATGAGTCATTCGTGGCGTGTCCGGCCGGGAACATGATGACCACTTTGTTAAACCTAACAATAAAAAATACATCGACCACAAGTGTTGTCTGCCGTCGCAGTTTGTGAATTGGGACCAAAGGTCACATGAGGTCATGCAGGTCACTGAAATCACCAACATGTCACCCCACCCCGCCCCTCCTTTCCACCAAGTTACATCATCGTAATCCCCGTACTAATCTCCCACGGCATGGAATATATTAAGGTTTAACATTTTGACAGCCAAAAGGTCACATGAGGTCACTGGGGGGGGGGGGTGGTCACATGAGGTCACTATGTGCCTTCTTCAATTCTGCAGACGCACCAAATATCACCACCATCAATGAAATAAATTATTTTCTATAAAATGTACTGAGAAAAATCAAACATTTCGCATGTAGAGATACTCGTAAATATCACAATGTATTGCAACTCATATGGACTTAATGGGTGTAGTTTGACAAGCGTGTTGGAAGAAGCATAGAGGGATCAAGAGAGACAGAGAGACTTGATTGAAAAGAGAACCCTGGGGAAAGGAAGTTGAGAGTGTCATCGCGGACGAGAGTTTAAAAGCCCGAGGCAATAAATGCGGATTCAGAAAAACTCAAAAAATAACCATTTGTACAGTAAGAGATACCGTACATATCACGATAAGTGCAGTCATGCATTCAGACTAAGTGTTAGTTTCACATCTGTGTTGGAAGAAGCAGAGAGGGATCAAGAGATGACAGAGATACTTAGTTGAAAAAGACAACCCTGGAGGAAAGAAGTTGAGAATGGCAGAGAGGAGCGAGAGTTAAAAGCGAGGCAATAATGCTTGAATCAATTGAGGGGAAGACTGAGAACAACAGAGCACAGGCTGGGCTGGTGGAGGCAGAGAAGGAGAAGGGAAGTGGAATATGACTGGGAGGAAATGTGGAATTGGTGAAGTGGAAGGCAACTTTCTGAAATTGTCATGTCAACTAACCACAGTTATAGTTCTGGGAATTACCACACCAGTCCTACCCGTGATTTAAAATTGCAGGTGCATGCAACACTTCTCTGCAGAAGATAGCAAATTGCCCAAATTGGCATACCAGGTTTAGCACGCACTGAGAACCAGTCGTTGTACCCACTTTACCGCGATGGAATGAAAACGTCCTTAAATTTTTTCCATAGAATTTTACATTGTTAGACACTAAGATATGAAACAGAATTAGCGACGATTAAATACTTTACATAATGGGTGATAATGGTGTAATGAGATCACTCCCAATTTTTACACATCCCCGATACTTATATCATCTTTCCCAAAGCCCCAAAGAGACACCACCCAACCCATTCTAACTTTCTATTTATCATTTGTGATCATCTTGTAAGGATGCAGATGTTTTCGCACTCTACCGTTAGTTAAATTTTACTTTCCTTTTTGTGGGGATTTTCCCATCATGGCTGTAATCAAATAGCTTTCCATTCGTCTGTTTTTTTTTATTTTCACAGGTAGTTTTAACCTGCAATTCAGTCCTGTGGGATTGATTTTTTGTCTTGAGATAATTTAGTGATCGTTTTGATGCCATTCTCTTACAGTCCCTTGTTCAAATTTCAATTCCACTTTCTACTTTGACATTTGGGATCATCCTGTAAGGACGCAGATGTTTTTTGCCCTCTACAGTTATTTTTCAATTTTACTTAATTTTGGGGGATTTTCCCATCATGGCTGTACTTAATAGCTTGCCTTCCTCTGTTTTTATTTTCAGAGGTAGTTTTAACCTGCAATTCCAGTCCTGTGGGACGTGAATTTTGTCTTGAAAATTTCAGTGAGCATTTGTCATTCTATCTACACATGCAGTTTCAAATTCAGAGTTCCACCACTTTTTATTTTGACATTTGGGAACATCCAGTCGGACGCAGATGTTTTCAAAGCACTCTCACCTAGGCAAGTTTTATTATTTCCCTTTTGGTGATTTTTCCATCATGTTGTAATTAAATCCTTATTTTTTTTTTTATTTATTACAGGTGCCAATTCCATACCGTGGGAATGAAATTTCATCTTGAAATAACTCAGTGATCGCTTAGATGCCATTCTTTTCTAGAGGTCACAGGTTCAAATTTCAAGTTCCACTTTTTATTTTGACATTTGCGATCATCCTGTAAGGACGCAGATGTTTTCGCACTCTACCAGTGGTAAGTTTTTATTTCCTTTTTGGTGGATTTTTCCATCATGTTTGTAATTAAAGGTCCATGGGCTCCGATCGCTAATAGCCTCGTCCCCAGAAGCCCTAGATTTTACCGGAAGTGGTAACATTTTGGTATAGATAAGAAAGCTACTATTTTTTCCATTTCCCGGTGAAATCTAGAGCCAAAGGATGTTTGGTTTGGTGAATTTATGAGCGAAAATGTGCCCCATTTTGGTCGAACCAATATTAATTTTACAGAGTACCCACCTGAGGGGCTACAAAATCACGTTTTTAACCTTCACGGAAACTTCTGAAGTTTGGCAATAATGGCAATTTCCTAGTAGGAGACAGCAGTGTTGGTGACAAGTATCCGGCTGGTGTTTCATTGGAGCAGTCCGCTGAGCGGTTATCGAAGGCAGAGCAGTGGCACATAGATGGTGCGATACAGGGCGTTGTGTCATAATTAAAAATAATCGGTCCTCGGACCGCATGTGTCGCCTGCCGTCGCGGTTTTGTAAAGATAGGGCTCGTTTGACCTTTGACCTTGGCATGTGACCTTTGACCTCCATAACAAATGAGGGACTCAATGTTACACCTATGATTCAAAGTTTGGTTCCAATTGAACTTCAACTCCCCCCCCCCCACCACCCCCCCCCCCCCTCCGATCCCTTTGCAATTTAGGTCAATTTTACATTTTCAGCTATCTTACAACTTGACCTCACATGACCTTTGACCTTAGGATGTGACCTTTGACCTCATCATCAAATGCGGGATCCCATGTTGCATCTAGGACTGAAGTTTGGTTTAAATCCATCACGTATGCGGATATTACAATGCAATGGTAATCACTTTTTTCACACAACACTACTGCAGACATCAACAACAGACAACAACAGACTACAGCCTACAGGGACAAAGTGATCCCTATGTGTCTTCCTGCCTCAAGGCAGGCGACACAAAAAAGGATGGGCAGCAAAACTGTCATGAGTCTAAATGTAGTTATATTTTACAGTGCATTGTTCTCTCAGAATTTGATATTTAAGATTGCTTTTACCTCTCTTTTTATAATGGCATGAATATGATACTGATACTAGTGTACATGTTTATATCATGCATGCATGTTTGTGCCTATCACTTTTTTCGTACATCACATGGGTGTGGGCTAGTTTGCATTCCTAACAGCTCCATATTTATCAAAACATTCTCTGTATCATGCCAATTTGTTCCACATTTACGTACGTGTATTCACTTGTACATGTATTAGGGCACTGAGAAAAGACCCTTTTATCAAAAAAAAAAAAAATCACATGCTGGGAAATATATATCACAGTCATTTGTTATCCCAGAAGATTGTTTTGAGAAGACGGGAGTATTCTGTTGTGGGTTTGAATGAATCTGAGGGACTGAGGGTTGTTGCCTTTGTTTTCAGTGGTCTTTTAATAAGACAGTTAAGACATCAGCTAAGAGAAGAGGAATTATATAGAGTCAAGGCAAAGTCCTCCCTTCTTATAAGGGGGGGGGGGTTAGAAGAGTGTCTGGCCCCCGTCCAGACCTTCTAATGACCATGCTCAAGGCCAGGTTTGTCAATGTTTGTGACTTGCACGTAACTGCCTGGATATCATCAAAGAACACTAAAGATCGCAAGGTTTTTCTTTGGAAACTTAAAATTTTCTTTTTGGAAAAGGATACAACTCTCTTTTCTTTAGAGTTATTTAACAGTCTTAAAAGCTTTTCATAGTCTTCCAGATAAGTTCTCTTTAGGTCGACAATCTGCATTAAAACTTTATCATGAAGAATTGCTTAATTCTCAACCAATAGTTCAAAAAATTTGGCCTACATGTGACCATTCAATTCTCAGTCATGGTTAGCTTCTCTTTTAGGCCAGGGGAATAAAAATGAGCAGTACAAAGTGAAAATGATCAAATAAATTTTCTTAATAGGGTGCACTAGTATGTAAATCTTTAAAACATTACAGTTTGATAAAGATGAGAGTAACTGTATACTCAGAGATGTACTTGATGCATTTCAGGAGCTGTGTGACCCTCAATGCAATGACGCTGTTGAGTGGTACCATTTCTTCACAGTAAAGCATCAAAGTGGAGAAAGTGGCAAGTGGAGAAAGCAGCAAAGTGGAGAAAATATAGACAGACAGACTTGTAACAGAACTGAAAGTTGTACGCACATACAATTTTCATGACTTTATCTACACAATCGTGTAGGAGATCAGTGCTGTCGTGACACCCTGGGTGTGCATTTGCAATTACTGGGCATGTGCCATTACATGACTTGGGTGTCCAACTATATGCAGTAGCAACTACCATGGTATAACAGCAAGAAACATTCACACTTCATATTAGACAATTAGAGTGAACTGCATGCACTTCCATCACATAGATCAGATAATATCAGGCCTATAATATGACCAAAAATATAGATACATCAACCATCTTTTATAAAA
>JAMKCH010006777.1:0-44008 GCA_023653785.1 Ophioderma brevispina | reverse complement strand
GCCGAAAAGGGGGCAAGAGCACCACACACGTCGATGGTCATCATTTGTTTCCGTGCATTGTCAATTGAGGAATCACAGCAAACGAGTAGAACCAAACTTATTGTGGATTGTTTTCAATTATGTTTAAGTTAATGATTATAAATAACTACCTGGTTGTTGTCCATGAATTGTATTACACGTAATCTTTGTTTTAAAAAGGTATACCAATTATCCTCTAAAAAATAACCAGAAATTCACCTTTCGTCGCTCCTGCTTCGAAGATGTATCGTGCAGCCGCCAATGGAGTGACTTACCTGAAAACCCAAATTCCTCCCAGTTTACATAAACATCACAAATTTCATTCATTACCATATAATGAGCGCCGACTATTATTACATTTTCACATTTGTATTTGAAGTTTCTTTATTAATATTAGTTAAGAAACGAACCTTTTCGTGGGGGAACGACGCATCTGAGATACACCGGACACGGAGAGGCAAACTTGGTTCATCGATTGCCACTTGAATCACGGCCCACACACATCCGCTCATCGCACATTGAAAACTGTTAGACCTATCACCTCGTGCGTTTTCATAACTGTAAATTTCGATTCAACCATAACAATCATGCCTATTTTTTTTTGGTTTAGGCCTACATCCAAAGTTTTTAAATTCTTTTAAAGTTTTGCTCTTGTCGATCAAGTTTCAAAGAGTGTACATTACGAATGCATTTTACATTGTTAACATGTCACAGTGGAAGCCGACAGAGTCTCCGCCCGCGAAGTGTGCACATATATTAATTTGCGTGCGTGGATAGATCATGTCCCTCAATTCTGTTAGCTTTCTGTTGTACAAACCTACTATCATTCTAAATAAATTACAAATAAATTTATGTAGAAAAATTAACTTTCTTGTTTTAAATTTACAAAGTGTCCCATATTTGACTGAAATATTTAATTGCTAATGTGTGATTACCACGCCAGGACGGCCAAAGGTGCCTGTAGCTGGCCTAGCAGCCGGGCAAGATCCGCTCCATGACAACTCAAAATAAATGTCCTCTAATATCCCCCCAAACATTCCGCCATTTAATTGTTATCTCGGTACGTTACAGATCACGGGTAATACATTAATCATACAGCTTTAAGAATTCTTTTTTGCTGATTTTTGTTTATACCAGACTCCAAATTTGCAAAGTTTTTTTTTGAGTTCACATTGCCAATAGGCAAGTGCACGTTGTGTGGTTTTACAGTTAAGTCCGGGAATCCAGCTTTTGTTTGCCCCTTTTTCGATCCCATCAGGCATGCGGTAGAGTGCCTCCTGTTGATATTTCGCATCTACGATAACCTTTTGTGGTAGAAAACAATCCAATGGTCATAAAGGGTGCAAAACGCAAACGGCCTCCGACCCTCGTAGAACCCACGTTGTTTACACCTCCTATGAAACCCGGGCGGCTTGCGATGAACTAAGATTCAGATTTATTAGAAAGTATGCGCAGTGCAGGGTTCACATAGTGTGCGTTTTTGCGTCTATGACTCACTATTCCAAATGTGAACGCACTTTGGACTAGATAGAGTAAAATTTTGCGTCTATGTGGACGCAAAAAAATAGCCACTTAACTACACAAATCACAGATTTTGCTCTGGCCATGGTCACAAGGATGGTATCATTTTCACTCAAACACCTATTTCTTCTGTTTACTATTAAATGACATGTAGCAAATCTGTGAACATTTAAATTATAGGTGTAAATTTGATTGTTATTTACGTCTTTTATTAAGTCACTAACCTTACACCCGTCCCAAAGGGGTATTCAAGATACTCAGTTTTTGGGAGTTTTAAGGGTCATAGGGGAATTACTTTCAAATAGCCCGTCTAGGTTTGGAATTGATTGTTATGGATTGTTTGCAGTCATTAAAACAGTTGCTCATACCTGTTAAACTTGACAGCATAAATAAAATTGGACGCAGATGCACTTTTGCAAAATCAGGGGGAAACAAATTTGCGTCCAAGTTGACGCACTCTATTTCAAAACTAGTGTGAACCCTGGTGCAGTGTTGTGTGTCGGGAGTGATACTGCCGCAACGAGGCGATAATTAAAGGCTAAGCACCGTAGTTCGGGTACTGCAACGCAAGGTGTTGTATCCCCCCGGGTTTACAACATACGTTGCGGGCTATATCCTAGTATAAGCGAGCCACACGAAAGGGGAAACATTTCAAGAGCCACTATCATGCGGACGTTTAATCACACATATGCCAATAAGCCAATACCACAGGGATTAATGTAACGAAAGCACTTGCGGGTCGATAATATCAATGGATTACTCACTTTTGACTGGAAAAATCAGCAATTTCTTGGATCGATCCATGCTTTCGGGCTCCTATCGCAGCGCGGACCATTATGTTACAAAATCTCGAGGATGCCGGGAACGACTGTTACAGGCCGCCGATCCCCGTTGGCAATTTTCACGTTCGTTCATCACGCTGTTTGGAGCTTGTGAGTGCGAATATATTGTAATCTCGGATAGTAAACGAGCGAGTAGCAACCATTGTCAACGTGAGACGTAGCATGTGTCAGTAGTATTCCTTTTTTTCATTTTAAACACACACTTCGACGTAGTACTATTCACAGAATTGCTACTGAAAGAGTATTACTGCCGCTCGAGACATTTAGGAAACCGAAAGTATTTGCTGAAACAAATTTTGAAGAGCACATTAGTTGGTCCATTGTTCCCGTTCAGAAAAACCGGCTTCGTAGAGGGTACTTGACCAGCCACTAATATAAGCACCGGCAAGTGACCCGGATGAGTAGACAGCCCTATGCACATGACAGCTTGATCGAGAAACTCTATCCGTCAATTGATCGAGAAACTATCCGTCAACTGTGCCATTGGACGGATAGAGACTCTAAGAGTAAATTGGGGCGGCCCTCCATTGCAGAAAATTCGACAATGGACTTTGATATAAATTAGTTTCTTGCCAGTCGACTGCACTTGCAAAGACTTAAGCTTCCAGATCGGATTAACTTTTTTCACTGAAGATCCTTAAGCAAGGATTAACCGGTCATGTTTTGGTTTAACTTTCCGCCCATTTCTGGTACCTTCTAAAGGACTTCTAACCGTAAATGCAGTGGCATTTACGGTTAGATATTTCAAACAAATGACAGCATCTCTAAGCCAATGACTTCACTTCTTCACCGGCTATGGCAATACCTGCCTAATCTGGTTTAAAAAAACAGGGGATGTGATTTTAAAAACATGTTATGTTTTTGAATGATATCATTACTGAATAAAGCCGGTAGAATGATATGAACCATGTTATGCCTGAAGAATTGCATTTTCGTGGAGGCGCAAAATTTGGCACAATGGCGCTCGAATGAAATGGGTACGGCAGTAGCTGACTTTGATTTTTGGTGTTTTTAGGGGCACCAACTGCAAGTGCCGTCGGTTATTTTGCTGCCTGCAAATATCTTACAAAGGCTTTGTCGACTATAGGTAGAATTTGCTCAAATTTCAATGTAGTATGTAGTAGTAATGACATTCTTGAATATCTTCAAAATATACTGAGTTAATTAAAATGTGTATTTTCTTGTTCAATATCACAAGAATTGGAACAAATTTGAACCAGTTTATTTCTCAAACTCTTATTTTTTAACAGAATAGGATCTAATTGGACATTTTATTTTAATTTTGACTTATGTCTTATGAGAATGAATTCAGTCAATCAGGAGGTCACGCCAACATGCGTTAATTCCTTGTACACGAGAAGACAATACAATCGCTGTGACCTCAATAGCTGGTAAAAACACTCTGGGAAAATTGTCCTGATTTGAGGTCCAAAATACCTGAATTCATTATAAAATAATGTATTATTGTTGCGGAATGTCAACTACATATCTAAGTTGGTCTAATTATGACGTGAAAGGTGTTTGGTGGTTAAAAACAACAAATTGAAAGCGACTAATTTTAAGTTTTGAAAAAGCGTGGTCTCTTAAGTTAGAGAAATCCCACCAAATTTTAAAGCATCCCAAATTATTAATTGAATTGTGTGGTACAAAAAGTCTTTGTACGTGTTACTCTCTCTGTTTTAAGAAAGTGAAGACCACAGAAAATGTATAACCCTACTTTTACTGCCATCACGGAATTGAATTCTCATATGCTATGACATATGGGCCTGATTTCATTGATTTGAACTGCAGATGTGTGCAGGGAATGTGGACCATGGCAAGGTCGTTTGCCAATTGTATTTGTAAAATGACCCCGTCCAACAATTTTAGTGTGAACAATAGTACTTGGGTGACCTGCCGACTAACTGAATCTATTGATGACATTGCCAAAACCCATAAAGTGCTAATGTAAGCCAGTCTTAAAGGCACTATCAGTGATTTGCTAAATCAGCAAATCGAAAAAATCATCAAAAATCAGATTTTTGCATGTATGTAACAAGTACAGGTATACTAACATACCCTGCAAATGATAAGACCAGAAGCAACCTAACAAGGACAGAATGAGAGATTTTAGTCATTACTGTCCGTTTTGACACTTAATTACTACAACACGTAATTGAATGGAGAATCGTATCTTGGAACACTGCCGTTTTCTTCCTTTTATGTCAATTCTACAGCTGGAAAAGGTAACTTATGAGAATTCTACAGACTTATCCTTCACTTTGAAGCTATTCCTGCAAATTTCAAATATTTTTCAAATCACTGATAGTGTCTTTAAGAACAAGTTCATGTTAGGCCATGAATTGAAGCACAAAATTGGGTAAATTGCCTGATCAGCAGGATACCTCGCTCATAGAAAACTTATGGTGCCCACAGCGCCTCCGTGCAGCCAAGTCATTGCAATCCAAAACAGACCTGGTGCGATATGCTCGAGCTGTTAACAATGGAGTACGTACACATCTCTCCATTAGAAGTGTGGACACCAAATGGCAATTGTTTACATGCCTCAGACTGCCTCAACAATATCATGAAATAATTAAGAAAATTGCGAAATTGTGCACACAGTTCAGAAGTTCTGATGTTATATTGAATATTGAGAAACAAAGTAAGATGTCAAGTTTAGCATTTTCTCACCCCATTCAATATTGTGGACTATGGAATGGGAGGTCAATCATGTTGGCATTCAAGAGTGCACACACAATTATATACTTATCAAGTGAAGGAGTCGGAAAACGAGAGGTTGCTGTTTGGTGCTGCTTCGCCGCATCTGATTTTAGATCATTTGATACACGATCCATAACATAAACATTGTAGATATCAATTGCCTACATAACATGTATGTAATAAGAAATTATAAAAATATGTAAACAGTGGACCAAATACATTGGTAACAACAGGAAGTCAGATAACTGGGGTGGCTTAATCTACACCCAGATGGTTACTCATAAGTTGTACTTTCCAGAATAACATATCACCAAATCGGGTGGAGACCCTTAACCCATCCCCCGAGGTCTACTTCTCTTAAGGGACAATGTTATCAACAATTTACAATCGGGTGGGTAGGACCCTAACCAACCCCGAGGTCCCACTTAAGGATATAAATTAAAAACAAATTTAATCCCAATTTGCGTGGCACAATTGAACCCCCAAATGGAGGGAATATCTAACCCAATGACACATTGATAACTGAACATAAACTTCCTAACTTAGCAATTGAACTAGAATTTAACCCACAATCATAACTTGGATAAACTATATGGCATCTAAGCATATTAAGCAGCTATTTTAATTAATAACGTATCAGTAGCAGGTGGAAAACCTTACGGCAAATCCCAAGGGTCTACTTGTAGAGTTACTAATTCTGACTCAATAGGAATCTAGAAATCTTGAATCAAATGAGGGTCGACATGGAAGTGGTCATACTTACCCATATCACCGAGGAATGACTATTGGCTGATTAATGCCTCCTTATTACATCTCACAGAAGATTAGATTTTTATACAAAATGTTAGAAGAATGCATCGCTATTATAATTAGAAGGAGGGAATGTAGTAGGGGGCCAAAGGCACTCAAAACCGCAGCCCAATGCCAAAGATGGCAAAGCAAAAAGCATCATGGGAGGGAAGGGTGGGTTTTAGAATAGAATAGCATGGGACTGATCAGATGCAAAGGCGAAGAAGCAATGAACGGAACAATGGAGTTCAAATCAACACCCACGATGACGGAAGCAGTGGCGCAGGCACCTGAATAGCGAAAGCCAGCGGGGTGGTCACGTGACAACACGCAACTTTGAACGTGCCAGACCAAAAACAACGACTCCTCCTTGATAACAGGCCGTTTATATTTTTAGCTCGATCATTTTGGGGATCTCGCCGATATAAAGAATTATTTTGTGGTTAATGTCTGGGGCCTGTCAATGTCAATGTAGTTATTATAGCAAGTGGGCTATACGGGGGGGGGGGGGGGGGGAGGAATGATGAAATCAGATCATTTGGTCCTAACTCTTATTAACTGCAGCTTTTATCCCCTGAGCATTTTTGACACCAAATTTGTCAAATTGAGTCAAAAAATTAGAAGGTGCGCCAAAAACGTGATGGGGGGGGGGGGGGGGGGTCTGAAAAGATGATCTGACAATGATAAATTTGTCAATTACTGTAAATATATGACAATTTTAGCCATTTTGTATCTAAACCTAGTATTTGAGGTCAAAGGTCCTCTAGTAAATGTGCAGTTGTCAGAGCTTACGCGTTTATTCGCCGTTTGTTAAAAATTGCCATTTTTGGTACATTTAGCTATAGGGCGCTTTTGCATGAAAAGGTAACATTGCGTTTTCTTATTGCAATCATTGAAACCTTATCCTAAAGGGCATAATTGATAGTCGGGTACCTACTACAGAAATTTGAGCTCTTCTTTAAAACTGAACGGTTTCGCTGTGGCAGCCAGTTAATGGGAATAAATCATACGCAATTTTGTGCCATAGGTTGTGTGTAGGTCAAACAGACTTTTGCACCCTATGTTCAATTAGAGACATTGCCAATTATAAAAATTGGCACTGTGACCAAACGAAAAAGAGAACTATGTGCTGAAATTTCAGAATAACTTAATACGGCTTTCTTCAATTCTACACAGAAAAATATCCAAAATGGGTTAAGGTTAGGGCGTTGCCGGGGCCAAAGCGCCCTCGTGGCTTAATTTTACGTTAAACATGGCTAATTTTATGAACACAAAAATCAAATTCTGACGAAATTCATTCAAATGGGATTCTTTGACCTCAAAAAACATAAAAATTAACCCGACGTGGTACAATGTGTATGTAATTCAGTAACTGAACATTTATCATTTTCAGACCCTTTTTTGGCCGATTTGACGATTGGTGTCAAAATCATTAGGGGGATCAAGTTGCATCAATAAGAGTTAGGACAAAATGATCTAAACATCATTTTATAGCCACCCCAGATAGTATTTTTGCTTTTCTTTCTTATATTCGCATGGGTTAACTGCGATTATTGGCTTGTGCGGTTTAGTTCCATTTCCTTCTTCAGACGCTTTGCTTTTTTACCTTTTGATGCCAAAACCCTTCTCCGATTATTACAGCCAAAAATGGGTCAGGAGAACCACTGACCCAAGCTTACACCAGGGGTGTACAGGGTTTTTTGACCCTCTGCCTCTCGTAGGGGTCCACGGGGCAGATAAGGGGCAATTCGTCGGAACTCTTTACAATGTATCTTCTGCCACAGAATAAATGCTATGCCACCAGATATTGTCAGAAGAACCACTGGCCCAAGACCCTTCTAGGGTGTACCCAGATGGGGTCAAATGGTCACGTGGGCCCAATTAAAGGGGCCTTCGTCGGAAATCTTTATAAATGCATTTCTTCTACGAACAACCTGTGATGGTGACAGTGGCTCCTTTCATGTGACTGACATTAGCGGTGTCTAAGGGTTGTACACAGAATGTTGGAGTCAAGGTCATGAAGGGGGGTCACTTCCGGTATGAATGTTGAAAATCTTCAAAAAATTCATATTAGCTAAATGATGAAAGGTTAGCATGGTTCATGTGACTAAGTGCATATGAAGCAGGGAGACCCTCACCAAAGTTGCGTTGTGCTCAACAGGGGGTCAAAGGTCACTAAAGGGGGGGGGGGGGTATTCCGGTCTTAATGTGGAAAAAAAATTCAAAACAAGACTGTCTTTAAAAAAGGACAATCATCGCGTTAGTGTTTGCATTGATGGGTTGAAGACGATGTACATGAAGAAGTTTGAGATACACAGTTGACCATAACTTTAATGTTTGCATATAAAATATTTATTATGCGGTGTACAAAAATAAAATGAGGTTGACATTTTAAGTGTGAGGTTACTCCTGCACCGTATATGGTATTTAAATATAGGAAGATGTTGGCAACATATTGTGGTGAAGATGGCAATTTTGGACGGAGGTGTACGTTTAGCAAGGGTTTGAGTGATGTTTCATGCCATTGTGCGCTATTAGGGGTGGCATAAGGGGAAATTGGTTTTTAACACTTCTTGTCTTAGTTGGTGTTCAGCCAGAAGGAAAAGACATTTTTGGCTGAAACGGTGATTTTAAGTTAAAAATTATTAAAATTTAAAGGAGCTTTATATTGAAATTAATGAGAGATAAAAATGGAGCAATTAAGTTTGGTTTAAACAACATTTTGGAAGAATAGAGCCTGAAGGTTTGATAAGCACAGGTGTTTGTTTAATTACCAATTTACAGGCAGACGGATGAAGTAATTGACTAAGTATATCATTGAGGAATTAGATTGAATACTGTAGGTCTGATTTGGAATGTCATAGGTGAACGTACCTAGGCTAATTATAATTATATCAACACAATACAATACATGAAACATATTACTGGAACATATGTTGTAAACTATCTAAATAAACACTTAGTGTAATTATAATCTTCTAAATGTGCAGCATGATTTTATAAAGTTAATGAAAGGTGGTAAACATTAACAACAGGGTGTGTCGCATCTTTGTATTAATAGCAGTTGTCTGGTGATCATTATTGGGCCATTTCGTGATGCCACAGTCAATCTTCTAACGTGCACAAAAAGTTGAAGACTTTTATATCATGAATTGTTGGATTAAGTATAGTAGGTGTGCCTAATTTACGTTCCTGCGATTTAAAAAAAAAGAGATTTGTCACTTCGTATTTGTGTTTTACGCGGAGGGAACAAACAAGCCCGGTCACAATGGGGCAGCGTGATGCAACTAATTTGGCATACATAAAAACGCACCGTCAGAATCCAACTGAAATTTTGAATAAGTTTTCCAGGGATATCTAGTGAACAAAAAAACAAATGAAGTTGTAGGATCCCGAATGCACCTTTAATTATTTTCTGATTGATTTTGGTAAGCTCACATTGGCTGACTATAAAGGAGATACAATTATAAGGTTGGATGACATCGACGTTAAAACGGGAAGCATGTTTCGTGTTGAATAATTTGACAGGTAAAGTGCTGTGCCATGCTTGCAACTTATTTTTGGACTATTAATAGTCCTATGCTATCACGTAGAAGAATTTAGCGTGTTGCTCGTTGCTTAACGCCCTACTAGCTTTTGTATGTGCTTGTTGAATTGCTCTGGAAATTGGTGTAGTGAAAGCTATGAATGTTATGCCAGACGCATGTTACGGATTTTTTATTTGGTTGTGTCTTTTCTGTCTTTTTTAAGGGGTTGTGCGAGAATCCAATTTCCTAGTATAAAATTGCATGTGTGACCCGGTACTTCGTCATTTGAAGATGCGAAGGGCGGTGTGAGCGTGGTGGATTTGCGGGTATAATGTAAAACCTTGCGATCGAGTGATGTGTTATGAATTTGACCGTCTGGTGATGGTCTGTATTTTCAAGTTCTACCTCCACCATGAAACTTACACACGTGGTTCTTAATAAAAGTCTTCCTCTGTCGATCCGAAAATGCTTGTAATGTGTATTTATTGTATATCCGATAATATTAGCCATGACATAATTTCATGAGTAGAAGCCATCAGAATATCCCACAGTAGTTTTTATCCCCACGATAAAAACAGGAGCTACATCCTTGCTTAAAATCTATATTTTCTCTATGTAAACATAGAAGATTGTGCTAATTAAAGTAATATTCATGAGCTATCGCTGTTACATTCTGGGAATTACAAGAGCGTAAACTTTATAACCGTGTTCTTAATAAAAGTTTGCCTCTGTCGATCCAAAACAAGGCTGGTGAAGGTGGGTCCAATATTATTTATATCAGTATAATTAGTCAGGACTATTTCATGATAGAAGCCATCAGAATATCCAAGTTTGATCCCTACATAAAACCAAGGAGCCTACCTCCTTGATAAAACAGAGAGATTGTGGCTAATAAATATTCATGATCTCATCGCTGTTACATTCTTACATTGGGAATTCCCAAGAGCGTGAGACACGGTCTCATGAATGAACCTATTATTTCCCTGGTGCGTGATGATTGCGTGACTTCCAAATACAGTTAAAAAATAAATATTGATTACATCACACGACAAGCGATCCAGATATCAATGAAAACAAAATATGACGTCATTGAAATGCCTTTAGACAATCGGAAAAATACGTACGGAAATATTGCATTGAACTCGGTCAAGGATCAGTTTACACCAATAGAACTGCCGTGTCACGTGTCGTCGGTCTTGAGCCATGAAGGCAGCCTGTTCCATTCGAAAAAGGGGCGAAATTCGACATAACGTATATTTAATAATTTTGTTTTTCCTGGTTCTACATGAAGTTATTATCGTTACTATTATTAACTTCTGGTAGGCTACTATATTCTGGTAATTTTTACGCGAAGTTGAGGTTCGCAAGATGTACAAAGTTTCGTTCGTGTTGGATCTTATAAGGTGGGCTCAGCTCTAGGTTGTTCTCCTAATTTGCATTTATACCTTGTTGCTTATGAGGCATGGTTCATGGCCAAAACAACATGCTGTGGTCCGTGATAGACACCGCAAGGCCATTACGTTAAAGCACACCGCAACGTATTCAATACTGTTTCAAGCATGGCAAATTTTAAAACAGAAAATGTTTATTTGTATAATAAGGCAGGATACGGCTTAGAAGGAATCACGACGGCCCTGACGTTGTGTATCTGATCTGTGAGTCAAAATGTAACCTAACATTATTGCCCATGCCCGGCATCATAGTGCCCGCTGTTTCAACATAGGCCTACATGCACAAAATTTATTGTGTTCACTTGCAGTAATGGTCCTTGGGTAGGGCCCCAGAGCAACTTTCTCGCGAGTGGGGTCGCGAGTAGAGGTCGTTTCCAAAAAATGGTCAAAATTATAAAATTGCTTGGTGTATCCCACGTCGATCGATTATATTGACACTTAAATTAAAATGGCCCCCCCCCTGGGTAGTGTCCCACATGTTGATGGACCTCATGTGACCTTAAATGGTCAGAATTATAAAATTGCTGGTGTATCCACATATGTGATCGATTTTTTATACTCTATGACAATGGCCCTTGGGGGTTAGTGTCCCAAAATGGTCAAGAATTATAAAATTGCTGGTGTATCCACAGATGTCGATAAATTTTTGCACTTAGATAACATGGACCCCTTTGGTGGTAGAGTCCCACATGTTGATGACCTCACATGACCTGAAAATGGTACGAATTATAAAATTGCTTGTGTATCACATCTTTCGATCGATTTTAATGACATTTGGATACATTGGCCCTTGGGTAGTGTCCCACATGTTGGTGACCTCATTGCCTTTGTGAAATCATGTGACTTAATGGGGTCAGATTTATAAAATTGTTGGTATATCAATAACTGTCGATCGATTTTCATGACACTTAGATGCATTAGCCTTGGTAGTGTCCCACATGTTGTGTGACCTTTGTGACCTCATGTGACCTTAAAATGGGCAGACTAAACATTGCTGGTGTTGGTCAATCTGTTGATCGATTTTCATTACACTTAGTTACAATGGCCCTTGGGTAGTGTCCCACATGCTGATGAACCTAATGTGACCTTTGTGACCTCTGTGACCCTAAAATGGTCAAAATTATAAAATTGCTTGGTGGTATCAAGATATGTCGAGCGATTTTCATGACACTTGGTACATTCCCCTTGGGTAGGGCCCCACATGTTGGTGACCTCATTTGACCCTTGTGAACTCATGTGACTTAAATTGGTCAGAATTATAAAATGCTGGTATATCCACATAATGTCGATCGATTTTTCATACACTAGATCATGAGGCCCTGGGGTAGTGTCCCACAGTTGGTGACCTTTGTGACCTCATGTGAACTTAAAATGGTCAGAATTATAAAATTGCCGGGTGGATCCACCTTATGGTGATCAGATTTTATGACTATTGTTACAATGGGCCCTGGTAGTGTCCAAAATGGTCAGAATTATAAAAAATTGATGGTGTACCCACACATGTCGATCGATTTTCTTTGACACTTAGATAAATGGCCCCTGGGTGGTCCACATGTTGATGACCTCATGTGACCTTTGTGACCTCATATGACCTGAAAAATGGTCAGAATTATAAACTTGCTTGGTGTATTCACATATTCGATCGCTTGTCATGACACTTTGATACATTGGCCGTGGGTAGTGTACCAATTTTGTGTTTGACCTTATGCGCCCTTAAATGGTCAGAATTATAATAATTGATGGCGTTCCACATATGTTGATCGTTTTATGACACTTAGTTCAATGACCGTTGGGTAGTGTCCAATGTTGGTGACCTCATTAACCTTTGTGACCTCATTTGACTGGTCCTCATTTGACCTTTGTGACCTCATTTGACCTTTTGACCTCATGTGCCTTAAATTGGTCATAATCTATAAAATTGCTTGGTGTATCCACAAATGTGATCATTTCTTTGACACTAAGATAAAATGGCCCGTAGACAGTCCCACATGTTGGTGACCTCATGTGAACCCAGGTCACAACTCGTGTGACCTAAAAGGTCAGAATTATAACATTGCTTGGTGTATCCACATAATTTTGATTTTCATGAAACTCGGATACATTGGCCCTTGCAGCACCCCCCCCCCCCCCCCCCCCCCCCCCCCCACCCCCACGGGTAGTTCCAACATGATGTGACCTTAATCATATATTCTGCCTTAATTAATCTTTAAAACCCTTACCATGATCGTGTTACTTCAAAGCCTAAATTGGCACCTTATGTGCCATAATTACAATATAGGCCTACCCTTTGCACCTACTTACAAACATTACAAGCCTTTCTTACTCACCTGGTAGTGACTATAAGGCAGCTCCACCATAACGATCACTGAAGCCTCGTATGTTATGAGCGAACATTGCTTTAAAATAGAAGCTATTAATAGGGCCCACCCCCCCCCCCCAATGCATATTGATGCTTGGTTTTAGTTTCTTACATTATTGAGAATTTTTCAATATTTGTCTTAGATGGTGTGCGGGATACTTCATTGAATGAGTATTGCAACCAGAATTAAGTGTTAATCTCTCTAAGTTACATAAGGCACAGCCAAATAATGGCAACAGTGTTTTATTAGATACATGAGATTAGCTGTAACATGACCGGCTTTGAAATATATAAAATAGTAATAGTTACTAAATGTATTACTTGTTACATTGAAAAACTATAGTAGGAAATATTCAACCATCTTGTCACCCCTGGTACTTTTCTGAAGGTATTGGATTGAATGAAGGGGATGTGCAATGTGATGGAAATTAACATTCCACGCTAAATTTATTGAAAAACATGTGGTCCGATAGCAGATAAAAATAATTTTGTGGTTAAGAAATTCATTTTAAGACAACGTAAAATGAATTATAGCTGCATTAACATAACCCGGAGGGTCGTTTGCCGACCGACGGCCCAATGCAACGAGGTGCAATCTATTTTAGTTTTTAACGGCACAGATGCAACGAGAGACAAATTTTGCGTTTCATTGCATCTCGACGTTTTTGCCGGCACAGGAATACGTAGCGTAAAGTAGGAAAACACATATAAGGCCCAGATGCAACGAAGAACAACGCATAATTTTCCCGGAAGACGGCCCAGATGCCACAAGGAACATCGCGTCATTTCCGGGAAGGCGCCCAGATGCAACGAGGAACATCCGGTCCTTTTCCCGGAAGACGGCCCAGATGCAATGAGGAACATACGCGTCATTTTCCCGGAAGCGGCCAGATGCAACGAGGAACATCGTTCATGTTCCCGGAAGCCGGCCCAGATGCAATAGACGCTTGCACCTTCTGCGGGGAAACGGCCGAGATGCAAGGACCCGCCATTGAACCCTTATGAGGGGAAACCGGACGAGATGCAAAGAGAACCAAAAGGCGTACTCAGAGCTGAAAACGTCCCAAAATCAATTAGAACAATTTAAAGGTAACTGGCGAAATCGAATTTCTAAACAAAATTATATTTGGTTACGCGAAATTTGAAGATTTACAAGGCCTATATAAGTAAAATGTTTACGCGTAAGCAAGTTTAAAAGCTTCCCGCCAATTTCGCAGTGATTTCACGCAAGGCTATAGGTTAAAACGAGAGGAAATCTTTGGTATAGGAAATTCAAGCAAGGCCTATAGGAAAAAAGCACCGCCGTGGCCAGGCTACGTTAAATGCAAGCTTTGGTGTAAATTTGAGGGTTAAAAACAGTCCAAAAATAAGAGAGTTAGGGTTACTTTTGCCGTGCTTTTTGAACATGCCGTGGCCCTGCCACGTTAGATGTAAAAACTTTGGTGTTAAATGAGGGTTAAAAACAGTCTAAAAACGAGAGCGACTAAGGGTTGTTTTCGCCGTGCCTCCGCAATACGACCAACTACAACCCTAACGGTTCATTTAGAATTTTTAACCCTCAAATTTACACCAAAGGTTAGCACTTAACGTAAGCCAAGCCACGGCATTAGAGCCGGACAAAAGAGGAACCCATTCGTTATTGCGAATAGGTCCCTTCTGTTCGCGGAAACAGAAGTCGAGTAAAAAGCAAGCCATAAGTACGACTATTCAGGATTTTAAAACTTTACAACTTATGAGGAAGGCATTTGGTCATATAAGTACAATACAACTGGTGATCTACTCTGTCAAATAGCCTCATATATTGCTATCAAAACGGGCTTTAAGTGCATTACCTTGGAACTGTTTGTATTTCCCCGGTTGTTTACAAACTGCGGGAACTTGAGGCATATAGCCTATTATTGACCGTGCACCGTTTCTGGATTCCTCCTGGTTGAAGTTTAGGCCTAACTTAGTCACCATGGAAAATTGTTGACTTGGTAAAATAAGCAGTAAAGTTTCCAACTATTGGAAATAGCCAAGAAATACACAACTCGAGAGCAATCATTGCACGTGTTTTGTTACCCTTTAAACTCCGGGTTCCGCCACCAAACCGGAGCGCATTTTGTAGATCGGGGTTCCGCCAAGGCCCGGAGCAATCTTTAGGGTATAATGGCTGCCCTAAAAGCGGCGCATACTTATCCGTTCTTTGGGCGCCAGCTTCAGGTAAGCCCCACTGCCCGCTTTACATGCATATTTCGCCTTGCCGGGTCCTAATAAACATCATCATTATTCCTCTTAATGTATTGATCTGATCCTTTCATGGCTATTTTGCAGCACTCCCTTGCTTTATTTTCCCATGTGGCTCCCGGGCATCCTCTGCACTTTGTTTCACGGATTTAATTGATCTTTTCTCGGCATCTTTTGAGAAGCATTCTCTTCGGCAGCAGACCCCGCATTTTCCCACTAGTGGTGATTGTACCGAGAGCGGCTCTCCGCTGGAGAGAGATAAAATGGACAAGTGCGTATGCGAAAGAGGGAGGGGAGAGAGGGAAGATGGAGGGCCCCCCTAAGCAACTTTAGCTTACTTGGTTGTGTAAAAAAATGTAACTCGGCGCAGAGGTCAGAAAAAGCCGGCCTGTAGCGGCTTGGAAGCACCACTGACGGGGACAAGAACGTATATAAATAAGAGGGATGGTGTGTCTGAAGGGGGACGGGGGAAAGAGGAAAGATTAAGAGTAAAGGAGTACATGCGAATGACAGTTGAAAATGGGAGAAACAGTTACATTGATATGTAAAAAGAGTGATAAAAAAAGAGAAATAGGTAAACTGTTGGGGTGAAAAAAGTGAACATAAGTCAAGAGGGGAAGATTCCGGTCTTCAGCAGGAAAGCATCGCTATAGGTAGGGCTTAAGTCGGTTCTGCGTTGGAACCCCGGCCGGGCCGGCCAGACCCGGTGTGGTGATTTTACCGGGCGCGGCTCTCCCGCTTATATCATCACGATATTAACATCGACCTCTTTCATTCAGATCATTGATACGAGTAGAGCGCGTCCGGCAAGGAACCGGGTCATGTTCCGTCTTAACCGTATTTCGCTGACCGTGAATCGGTCACGTCAGACACACATCCCTCTATCTATTACGTTTGGTCCCGAGTCAGGCGCCTCAGCCCGCTACAGGATGGCTTTTGACCTCTGCGCATGTTGATTTGTACACAAATCGGCCCGGCCCTGGCTGTATTGTCGGCTGATTGGGTAGTACACTTTGCGACAACATTGTTTTCGGCAGAAGACCCGGCATTTCCCATAGGGGTGATTTTACCGAGAGGCTCTCTCGCTTGAAAGAAGACTAATAAAGTGACAGAGCGGACCGCTTCCTTGCATCTTTAGCAGAAAGGGGAAGCTAAGGTAGGGCTAAGTGGTTCCGTTTGATCCAGGGCCGGCCGGCCCTTGGCGGTATTTGTCGGTTGATTGGGTAGTAAGTCAAGAGCGGACCGCTAGTCTACTGCAGTTAAATACGCAAAAGCCGGGAACATGCCCCGGTTCCTTGCTCTTGCCAAGAGATCACCCAGATCCAATAGCTACAATGTGGGGCAAAAAAAAAGACTAAATCAAGTGCGGACCGATTCCTTGGTATTTTAGCGGGAAAGCGTACGCAAAAGGTAGGGGTAACCGGGTCGGTTTGAACCCCGACGGCCCCTTTTGCAATATATTTTTCGGCTGAGAGGCAACATTTTGTTAGACAGCCGACCCAGGGCCATGGCATGTTGACTTTTAAAAAAAATAACAAGGTCCAACTTGCCGTGGCCATGCCACGTCGTTGTGATAATAAAGAAAAAAACGAACGAACCCAAAATCGAGGGTAATTCTTTGTAAATACGTGCTATGCATAGGCCGTAAGGCTGGCATAAGAATACCCTCAATTTTTGCGCCGGTTTGTTCGCTTTTTTAGCACAACGCTGTTGGACCCCTTTTAAAAAAAAATTACAAGGCCAACTTGCGTGGCCTGCCACGTCGTTGTGATTAAAAAAAAAAAAGCGAACGAACAACGGCCAAAATTGAGGGTAAGTCTTTTGCTTAATACGTGCTATGCATAGGCCGTAAGGCTTGGCAAAGATTACCCTCAATTTTTTGCCGGTTTGTTCGCTTTTTTATCACAAAGGAAGTGGCAGGGCCGCCCAAGTTGTGGATTTGAAAAAGGAAGCAAATTGGGTTATGTAAAATGAGTTTTTGTATGAATCTGACTTCCTCTACTTTGTGCAATATCTAGTCGGTAAACGGCCCAAATGCAATTGAAAAACAGCCGCCATTTCCCGGAAGATGTCCCCAGATGCATGAGAACATTGCGCCAATTTCGATCTTCTGCGGGCAAAAGCGTCCCAGATGCAACGAAGGACATCGCGTCATTTTCCCGGAAGACGTACCGAGGCAATGAGACGCATTGTGCTAAGTTGATCTTCTGCGGGCAAATCGTCCCCAGTTGCAACGAGGGACATCGCGTCTTTTCCGTAAAGACGGCCAGATGCAACGAGGAATCGCGTCATTCCCGGGAAGACGGCCCAGCTGCAACGAGGAATCATTGCGTCATTTTCCGTAAAGACGGCCCAGATGTGCAAGAGGAACATCGCGTCATTTTTTCCGTTTAAAGACGGCCCAGATGCAATGAGGTGCAATGAGAGTCATTTGCCGCAACAAAAAATAGTTGTTGATGGCCGAGATGCAAAGAGAAACATTTTCCGACCGGTACCACAATTTCGTTGGCTCTCATTGCATCCGGACGTGTTGGGTATGTTCAAAACATTTGATTAAGCGTCACATTTGCATTTGCTTCAATGGTATACTGATTTTTGAGACCTGTGTTTTGGATAGGACACAAAGGCTTTGCAATCTCCATTTGTTAAACTCGAAAGGCTAGATTATTAGGTCGGCCTAACAGGTAAACTGGGCCACATGCCTTTTTTCCAAACTAATTGACGCAGTCTTAAACTTTCCTCCGGTGAGTAAAAACGTTAAAAAAAAAAAAAAAAAAAAAAAAAAAAAAAAAAAAGTGTTAAACAAAATCTTTGTCGTGCTCATTTCGATATCATTATCATCTTCTTTAGGAAATTGCACACCCAAATCCATTCTACATAAAAAAATAGTCATCTTTTACCCCACATTTATACTCAATAATTCATTTCAATCATTCCGATCATTCTACCTAACATCTACTTCCTATTACTAGTTACATAGCAAGTATTTGGGTCTCAAAAGAAATAAAATAACTGATCTATTACTATAACACACAAGTTTCCTTCGTGCAAGAAAACAAAAATACGCCGTAGCACTGCCAATCATTAAGGCTCCGCGAACATACACCAACCAATTTTGGTGGTTTCGCACTATGTCATATAAATAAACTGGAACGGGGACAAAAACCTTCATTTTTTCTCCCATATCGTTGTGCCAAAACAAAATAATCCCATCTATTACATCTATTACATACATGTCTTTGCACATGTGGTTGTATAACTGTGATAATTTCACCAATGTAATTTTATGTATACATGATGTCATACATAAGCCTCTATCCAATGCCTATCATGCAAACGATAATTCTTGACGCAAAACAGACAGTAATGTTACGGGCACGTATACACCAAAATCAAATCCTCTCAGAGCCTTGCGCGAAACATATCCACGTACATGGTACACACATATAGCTACGAACAAATCAATCAACCATCACAAGACATCACAGCTCACAACTCCCTTTTACATCGGCTACTTCATTTACTCGTGGCAGGGACTAAATACATTCCGTATACACACAAGCGGTGTACCCTTACTAACGGGAACTACCAGCACACGAGATCGGGGAGCCCTGAGTCATATTTCTTCACCACGATCGTATGGACACTTACAGCAGAATTATACCACACTGACAGTGGTGCGTACATACGTAGGAGGCGTTTACCCAAAACACAAAAATAACATCTGCGATGAAAAATCATATTTGCTTTAAGTAAGGTGCATGGTTACGTAATGCATATGAAGCAGCCTGAGACTCTTCCCTAACATTGTGCTCAACATGGGGCAAAGGTCATTATCCAAGGGGGAATCTTCCTCTGTCTTATGTGAAAAATCTCAAAAAATCATAGCTGCTATATTCAAGGTAGCATGGTAAACTAACTCATGCATATGAAACAGGCCTAGACCCTTCCCCAACTTGTGCTCAACATGGGTCAAAAGAGTCATTCAATGGGAATTCTGGTTCTTAATGTGAAAAAAATCAAAAAATCTATTTGCCTTCTTAAGGTAGCATGGTCACGTAACTTCATGCATATGAAGCAGTTTGACACCTTCACCAAAGTGTGCTCAACATGGAGGTCAAAGGTAGTAAAGGGAAACGTCCGGTCTAATGTGAAAATCTTCAAAAATCATAGCTGCTATTACCCAACTTTGCATGGTTACGTGACTTATGTTATTTTGTGCACCAGCTTAAGACCTTTCACAAACTTTGTGCTCGGCATGGGGGTTAAGGTCTTAAGGGGGCACGTATGCATGTTCTGCATGCCACATGCGAATATACCCGTGTTTGCTAACACAACTGTGGCGTCTAGTTGTGCTTTTGTTGTTGTTGTATGGATGGTTATACTCATGCACATTTTGTGCTGCAAGGAATTTTTACCATTTCTTCTTCCATTTGTTTTGGATTCTTTTTCACGTATACCCTCTTTTGTCGTCTGCATTTCTCCACGCTTCTTCAGAAAATATATTTCCCATTCGCCGTCATCACGGATTGGTAACTTTCTGCGCATCTTTTTAACAAATGGTTATATTACATATCTATGCTGTGTGAAGGTGCATAGTGTGCGTGTTACGGTCTACAATACCTTTAATAGCTTGATGTATGGCGTTTACCTAGAATGTTAAGTGGAGTTTTGTGTTACTACTATATGTACTTTATACGCTTTTCACAGTGGTGCACCTGAATGGAGAGGTGGGATATCCAGGATTGATTGATTGACAGGGCTAGTTCTGGTAACCAGAACCTGTGGTCAACATTATCTTTACCATATACTGTCACCATATACTTAATCTCGTCCTGGACTCCGTTCTGCACTTGATACCACATGCCTTGCTCAGCCCAACTACTCATCGAAATTACTTTGGTCAGCCGCCAACAAGGCTTTCTCACTAGCTGCACCAGGCATATGGAACGAATTACCCATCACCATTCGCTCATCCAACTCGCTGTATACTTTTAAAAAGTACTTAAATCACATCTTTATCCACACTAGCTTGCTCAATCATGTAGTTTATAAATGTTTTGTGTTTTATGCTCTGTTTTCTGATGTTGTGTGGTTTCATGCGCCGTGATCTATATGAAATGGCGCTTTATAAATGCCCAGCTGTATGTATGTATGTATCTTTTAACACTACTCTTTTATGGGTTGTGACAATTAGCGGCCCTGGGTCACTAAAAGTGACCGTGAGGAATTCATCAGACTTGTATGCAGTTTATTCCGTACAAGTCTGATGAATTCATCAGGGTCACTAGTGACCCAGGGTTGCTAATTGTCACAACCCCTCTTTTATCATCTACTGACCTCTGGTTCTGGATCCATAGAGGAGCAGTGTACATTTAAGCACCACCAACTTTGTGTTACTGTAACAAGTAAACAACTGCTGCCATTGACCTCATTGATGTGTATTATTTTACTTACTCTCCCTCACATCATTTACCAATGTTGAATTTGAAATTCATTGCACGTTTTTCTTAAAAATAACTTTTTAAGCTTATAAAGTCATATCTTTCAGGAAAATGAAATTAAAAACAAGAAACCACTAACGTACACTTTGTGCCCTTAATGCATGTCACCAAACTGGAGAAAACCTAGTGTTTCACACATACCCTACTTGGAACTATTTTTGGGACCGATTTGGTGTATTTCCACATGTGGAAATTCACCAATCCCCTTGAATTTCCATGTGTGGAAATACACCGATCCGCTTGGATTTCCACATGTGGAAATTCACCGCTTCCTGTGTATATCCACATCCTCTTAGTTGTGGAAATACACATATCCGCTTCCTCTTTTACATGGGGAGATTCACCAATCCGCTTGTATTTCCGCATATGGATGTTCGCTAAAATTTGTGAATTTCCACATGTCGATATTCACCAAAAATGTGTATCTCCGCATGTTGGTATATTCACCGATCGTCGCTCATTTCATGTTTGTGGATACTCACCGAAAAATGTGTATATCCATGTGTTGGTATGTATACACATCCCCGTTCATTAACCCATCAATTCATTGAATTGATGGTTATTGCGATCGATAGCGGCGTGTTTTAATATGTCGGCTCTTATTTTCTCTACTAGTCGGGCGTTTTATTTGCATTTCTGACAAAAAGCTGCCTTGTGGGAGTCAGACACTGGGGGAATCTTGTGTTGGGCTTGATTTTTAAATTTCAGTGACGGGAGTCAGTTTGGGTAAATTTTGTATCTTTTTATCAAGTTTTGGACATCATTTGATGCCGCGCTTGTCGTCATTCTTACTGAATGCTATTGGTTTTATGTATGCACCTATATTAACCGGTTCTAGTGGGGTTCTTCGGGCGAAAATGAAATGGTGATCGTGTTACCATATCTACCAAGGGCTTACCAGGGACTGAGGTCAAATACAAGTGCGAGTGATTTGACTTGAGTAGATTTAGTGTAAATAAACCCTGGATGAAGGTCGCCCGACTATATAGAGATGATACAAAAGAAGTTGTTTTACTTGAGATCAAACTTAAGTTATGTTAATAACTCGGGGTATTTTGCAACCAAGTCTCAAAGAATATTCAGCAAAAGTATGAAGAGAGACCCAAATTTGCCTACTTTAGTGAAGCAAAACTGCAAAAATATCAAGTCCGTACCTTAGCAATTTGGTATCGTGGTATCGTCCTTTGCAGAAGGCAAGTCTTTTTTTCCATAATGGCATTTAGTTATACTCACCTGAGACAAATATGTATATTCGTCTCAGTACTGACTATACATAGTGTTTACGGTTTAGGATGGATGAAAAGTTGGGTTTGTTGGTTTCGACGGCAAAGTTTAGAATTTTTAGTTTATGTATATTGGTTATATTTTGGAGGTGTTTGAGAAAATATTTTGGTGTACGCAGAGAAACCTTATCTGGTTGTCATTATTAAGTTCTTGTTGGCTGTTTTCGACACGAAGGACATTGCTGCGACAATGCATACCATGCCCAGGGTGGCTGTTCCTCTAAACGATGTTCCACCATGTTGACCGTTTCAGCAATTTCACTCACTCGGAGATAAGCGTGATTCACGCATGACTTTCCAAGTCTCACTCTTGAAAAATAAAGTCAGGAGTAAATATCACGCACAGGATTTTTGGGTCCGGGTGACTCAAAAAGTACATTTCAAACCCAGCTACCAAACCCAATGCATCGCGATCGACTTGTCATCTTGCGATGCACATTACGCATCCAGACTCTCACAAACCACATAAAAATCGGCTTCATTTTTCATGATACATAATTACCAAGGAGACCACCTATGGTGTAAACATTATCCTTTCAAACAATGAGGAATAATCAGCTTGTTGCTTTGTGGTTGAGTGCTGAAACACGTGGTAATTTTCCATACAAATACAGTGTACATTACCGCCTATCTGATGTGCCGGTGTTTTTCCAGGTCATTACTTTCACCTGGTCTGTAGGTCACTGACATGTTCTCATTATCCAATCAGTGCAATAATCAGGTCACTGCACACTTTCTCATTAGCCAATCAACATTAGAGCCTCTAGTTGTGGGTGGAGCTGGAGTATAAGTCATGTCATGTCACCTTCCCTCTATTAAATACTAGGGCTGTATTGTAGGGAAATGAATGGGAGATTTCCTACACTGTCAACTGCAATTAGGTCAAATACAATGAGTGCTGAAAATATTTAATTTTGTAGTGGAGTGAAGTGGGGCTAATCAAACTTGTATTACAAACTTCAACTTTGGGAGGGGTCTGGTTGTGACATGGTAGTCCTACAAGAAGGACCATTACTGGTTTTACAGTATAGTGCAGAGTAGGGACATTGCACGGTGATTGAACCCACAAGGTCTCTTCATGGGGGGGGGGGGGAGTGGGGAGTGGAGTGATAATTTAAAGGGTCAGACTCATACAGGAATCTGCTTACCTTCAATCCGATGTTGATGTCACAAATTGCATTGTCTTTAGGCAGATGCCAAACCCCCCCAAATATGTATTCCCACATCTATATATTCAATTTCGACACCCTGTATGACGACACAAACCCCCCCAAGTGACTTCATAACCCACAATCCTCTTCCTCTTTTCGATTCGTCTGGGTTCGACAAGATGGGTATCGTTAATGGTATTTAAGCTCCCTGATTTTGTCGATATATGTCAGATTTATCTACTAGGTAGGTGGCCCTGAACCTTTTTAAATCTGTTAAATGTCAGTTATTACGTCCTGGTACTGTAGTTTTGTCATTTTTTCGTTAGAGAAGTCTGTAGTTTAAGGCTTAATAACTTGGACTTCGCGTCGGGTTTTGTCAACACACAACCTGCATATTCACACTCCATAGGCAGACTACGTAGGGCGTGGCTCGTTGCCACGTTCATATCGATAGTCCATTTCCCACTATACTACTATCTATTCGTCGCCACATCACATACTTTCGTCTTTTTAACAAAACCGTTTTCCAAGAACATCACAATCCAAATCTACGCGCATTTCATGTTATACTATAAACGAAGCTTAAAAGAAACTCTAGACTTTGTTTTGAAGAAACACATTTTAAATCCAAATAAACTAAAATCAACTGTAAAACTGCACTTATATTTAGCATAATTAGGCTACAAAGTTATAAGTCTGTAGTGAAATCACAAAAAAATTATATTGCAAATACTACGCATATAAACAACTAAATACACCTTTGTTTGTCATGGACAATCATAGATCACTATGTTGAAAGCTTGTTTTAGCGAAATACGAGGAAATACGCAAAATAGGTCTGTGTGAAATCGTTTATTTTGGATCGGCAATACAACCTATCTCAACACAAGTGTAATGAATGGCGATTTTAAAATACAATACAACAGTATGTGAAACACGGATATGATGAGTTTGAGGAAATTGTCAAAATCATACTTATAAACTAAATAATTAAGCATCCCTCCACATTTTTAAACTTTGTGGAGGCAAACTGGTGAACTAGTAAGTACGGCGACATTTCTTATCTAGACTTCTAAATTGTATTCGGGTATCCCCCGCTTTGGTGCCTGCCAGGCCGGGTTGTTTCCCTTTGGCCGCGGCTGTACGTGAGACTGTTTGACCGAGTCGCCGTCACGGTACCCACACCCACGCTGATGGCCCCTGGTCCTACTCCGGGGCGATTAGGTGCACCGTTCGTATATCGGTCTCTCGTTATGCACCAGGTTGGCTCTGGAGTGGGGCCCGGGGCATATCCTTGAGTTTTCGTCCCTTCGGTACTTGGACGGTGATGTAGGGATATTGACCGGTAAATGAGCGGAGCTCCTCCGCTGCTGTAAGTGGGGGTTCACCTGCCGTTACACGGCTTTGGGTCTGGTGTCTTGGTCAGTCGCCCGCGCCTCAGTGGTGCGTTTGACTGATAGGATACTGGGCGCGAGGTAGCCGTCTTCGGTACCCACCGATCACAATACCACGGCTATAGTACCCATCGCCGTTTCAGGGAGTTCCTCCGCTGCTCTAAAGCGGGGGTTCAACCGCCGTTAGAGGGTTCAGACCCTCCCGGTGTCGTGGTCAGTCGTCCGTGCCCCAGGGGTGCGTGGACTGTGGATACTATGCGTTTTGTCACCGTTTTCGGTACACTACCGATTACGGAGACACTGCCCATGGTGTCCAACGTCACCTAAGGTGGTTGTGCCCTTCTATGGTTCCACTAACGGCGGCGCTAGTGCCCGCGGGGCAGCGTCTTCCTGTGGCGTTCCCGCTGCCAGCACCCCCGGGCCTCAGTAAAACCCACCCGGCGATGTCGTGCCCTTCTTCCTCTATATCTAATAGGGCGTTTTTACGGGCTTTTACTACGCTGGTCTCGATGCCTTTCGCCTGCATCCTCGCAGGGGCGATGTCGGCTACAGGCGCTTTGACCCGGGCGAATCTCCTCGGTGCTGGTCCATGGTCTGTAATCCCGGATTAGACCAAACAAAGGACCATTCACTGAGGGATTTGCCGGTCGATTTTCGAGACAATACCCATTCATCGGCTTTGAATCCCCATTCATGGGAATCAATGTCTGCTTGGACGGGTGTTTTCTTCAGCGATATTGGGCCACGCTTTGCCTGTTCAGTAGGGCGATTATCCTGGCTCAATTACGCTGGCCTCCACTCATTACGCCGTCGCTCCCGCGGGGAGTTCTGGCGGCAGGAGTGTTTGGCTTTTTCAGCGAGGCTGGGCTGGCGCCTCTAGTCGGCCGCCCCCTGCTTCGCTGGTCACCCCCCGGTGGCCTAAATCCCTTCGGGGATTTTAGCGGTGGATGAGTCTTCTTGATCGAACCCTTGTGTTGATGGGCCGTTGCTAATTTCTCTGTAGAAATTAATGTTACAACGGACCATTTATCACGGGAGTTAAGGTTCGAGAGATTTGCGGCGAGTTTAGCCCTACGCATTGTCCATTCTGTACGGGTGATTTGTTGGCTTTTACTACGCTGGTCTCCACCCTGATGGCCTCGGTCCCTGCAGCAGGGATTTCGGCTGAGCAGGTATCATTTCGTTTATCCCTTTTGTGATGTAGGTCCATTGCTAAATCCTCTCAAGGGGATTTAGCGATACAATAGACCATTCATCGCAGGATTTACGAATCGATGCGCGAGACAATGCCTATTCACAGGGAGTTGAATATCTATTCTTTAGGGATCAACGGGTTCTGTGAACGGGGCACTGACTCTGAAGGCTCGCCGCCTGTTGGGGATCCAGTCGCGGCATCATTGCCGCGCAGTATACCCATCCCTTGCATACCGTGAAGCCGATCCGCTTGGATTGGCTTGGCGGGAAAAGGGGGGGTGTGCACGGGCATGCCGTTAGTAGGCGGGCGGCTGGGGCGTTGGCCAACTAGGTTGGTCTACCTCTCCCGCTAGGGTTGGCTAGCGCCGTATTGCTACGTGTCGTCAGGTGTCAACCCGGGTTTGATCATCTTAAACTGGGTTGATGTCAGTGTTACCTCTCTGTCATCTGTCATCACGGAATACTGACTCCCTGCTTACCTCCAACTCCAGTCACCGTTGCAATCGGTCATCGGCGCCGGAGTATGCTCTAAGGTCATTAGGTGACAATTTGTGGAAGATTGTCTTAGTTATTCTTGCAGTATACACCCTCGTTTGTCCCTGTTCGGGGCGCGGGTGTATGCGGGGGTTGCGGTGTGACTACTTCAGCGGCACACCGTGGTATGTTTGTATTTTTATTACCGGTGTACATGTCTGTTCATGTACTTGCCTTTTTAATAATAATACGTTGCATACATATAGACCGGTACATCCACGGGGCTTTTGGCTACTATCCGTATTCTGTTTTTGCGGGTAGTTGTTCGGGCCACTGTGGTGTAGGTCTTCGCCCTTCATCGCCTCAACCCCTTCCAGGATTCGGGCGATGGGAGCATCGTTTCATCTACCCGATGGATGCTGGCCTGTGTTAAGCCGTGTCGCTTTGTTACACAAGGACAATCCTATAGGTGTGATGATTCGTTGCGGGGAACGGAACCCATTCGCCGGGACTGTGCACCCCCCTCTGGGTGTCGTCCTCTGCTGCCTGGGGCGGCGCTTGCTCGCCAAGCGCTCCTGGGACAGCATGCGTTGGGGTATTCCTACCACACCGGGATGCTCGTGGCATAGCTTTCGCCTTCACTGGCGGTAGCGGCTCCCGTAGCTTCATGGTGGCGTCATATCTTTTTTTATAATGCCACCCTTTTTGGATTAACTTCCTTTAGTTTTCTCTCGTTGTTGGACTCGACTTCTTCAATCCGTTTCCTTCGGTGGCGGCTTACGTCTTTATTGGGCATTTGCAGCCTCTTAGATAGTCGCATGGTTGTCTCGAGCTCAGTACCCCGCCGGTTCCGAGTTTTGTATGCGGTGTTTTTAATAAAAACAACTCAACCGATGCTTTTTGCAGCCAGCCCTAAGGTTTTGCCACCGGTTTGGGATCGATGTCTCTCCCCCCCTCCCCTCCGCCCGGGGGGTGCTACGGGTCTATCCTGCGACTCCGTCTGATTCCTTTTGGATTCGGTCCTTTTGGACTACAAATTGGATCACTATTCTTATGGTTTTGATTCATGTCGATGGTGCTTTGGATTCATTCCTTTTAGCAATAAATGCCGGTGTCTTTCACCGGCGTTTCACGACGATATGTAGTCAGTATTTTCCGGTACGGGGAGTCTGGTATCTTCTGCCGTTCCTTCATGTTTTTACGCTTGTATCCATCACTTCGGATCGCTGTTGATTCAAGCTCGATATTCGTTCGCCCCTTTTGTGCGATGAATACCGTTGATGATACATTGGCGATTAATTTCGTCAGTAGCCCTAAATGTGTGTCGATCCGCCGTATTTATGCGTATTCATCGCTTTCTGAATCCTGTTCGTCGAGGTTCTTTCCTCCGCTCGCCATCTTGGCGATGGATACCTAGAGAAATGTTCGACGATTAATTTCGTCTATTTGGCTTAAACTGTGTCGGAAGACTCCGCCAAGTCTACATAACCGCCCCTGCAATTTTTCTTCATCGAAAGGTGTCAGGTTGCGGTCGCTTTTAATCTTCTACTGAGTGTGTGTGTGGCATGTTGCCCCGAGCCTCTTGGTTCGGTCGGCTTTGTGCCCGAGCCCCGCGGGGGTCTTTTCTCTCACGCTATAGCAGGGATTCTCACCTCCGTTATAGGCACTTCACCGGCCACCCTCGGCGGTGTTTGTTTGCTTATTTTGATGACAGTTCAACCTCTCATTTCTCTGCATGGGATGGATTGGTTGGGATTGATAATGAGTCTTGCTACTCAAATGACATGACTTATTTTTTTACACTTGTGCTGTCAATGTAATATATATTTTTGAAAGGGAGTACACTCCAATCTATCAATGTCTGGATGGGTTTGTTCTGATCATGGAGGGTGATATACTATACTTTTATTTATGTATTTTACCTCGATGTTTCTGATTGATATTATGTCTTCACCGCCAATGCAGAGTTTCTTTACATGGTGGGATAGACTATTATTCGTCGACCGCATCACATACGGCGTATTTCACATTTTTGAGGTTTTTTGCGAATTCCGCCCAACTTACTTAATTCATCGAGTTCTTGCCATCAACAAAGTTTTCAAAATGTGAGGATGCCTAATTAATAGTTTATAATTAAAGATTTTGTCCATTTTCCTCAAAAATCATCATATTCGAATTTCACATACTGTCCGTTTAAACTTCTTCCATTCATTAATGTGTTGTAATATTAGACGTCGTATTTTGCCGATCACGAAATAAAAGATTTCACATACAAACCTATTTTGACGCATTTCCACGTTAGTTCGTAAACAAGCTTTTCACATAGTGATCTATTTGACCGTACATTGAAAACCACGGTGTAATAGGCGTCGTATTTTGCAATATACATTATTTGTGAGTTCACATACAGACTTATAACTGTGTAGCCTAATTAAGATAATATAATTGGCAGTATTAAAATATGATCAGAAGATTTTCGAACTATTATTTTTGTGTAATAATGAAAAAATATGTCAACTAGAACTAAAGATAGTAACCTATAAATGCACATTCCGAAATTTGAGATGAATGGGATTTTTCGTTTTGATGCAGTAAACATTATGTGGTATTAGTCCCATAGGATACTGTGTATAACAAAATTCGGGATCGGAATTTTATAACAAAGTTGTGATTTTCTATATGAAGGAATCGATTTAAGCTTAGCAATTTCACACAGTGATTAGTATATGGACAAGCATGATGTTACATGCAAACAACACGATTTTTTTTTTAAAAATTGAGGGCGCCCTCATCAGGGAAATCTAGGAGTCGGCCTTTAAGTTAAAACCTGGTTTCTGGTTATAGGGACCTTAACCATGTTTCTACCAAAAACAGTATTGATGTGTAGATGTCCTCGGTTATGCTTCATTTCCGTATAAACATGAAATGTCGCCGTAAATTTTGAATTGCGATTTTCTCGGGAAAAAGTGTTTTGTAAAATACGGACAGTATGTGATGTGGGGCGACGATTTTATCATTATACCTTTCAATGTGTATATATAGTAATAGTTCACTCTTGGTCTGGCATCGTGCTGCAGACCGGACTTATTACAATCCTCTCAGCCTTTTTATAAGGGCTGCGAATCTTTTGGGTGTCCCTGGGCTGTTTTCAATTCACAGTATTACAAGACGGCTGTCAGCGTCTTGTTCTGTTTTGATGCGTTCTTTTTTCTTCTTTCTTTATTATGCAACTTGACGTCTAGCTCAGTCATGGTTTGACGAATTCTTGACCAGACTTATACCAAAATGGACCGCTGCATCGTCAAATTCATTGTCATAGACGTGACCCCTGTCTGACCTTTGACCTGCACAAGCATCCAAATATGTAATTATTGCCAAAAATATCTCTTATACAGGATTACGGCCGATATACTAAACTTCTTCAGAGGAACCACTGACCCATGCTCATGTGGGTGTTCCGGGATAAGGGTCAGGGTCCAAAGGGGTCATTCCGGTCTTGAAAGCCCCAAAATATGGTTTAATTGGCAAAAATATCTTCTTCTACAGGATTGAACCGATATCACCTAACTTGGTTCAAAGGACCACTGACATGCTACATAAGGGTGTTCAGGAATAAGGAGATCAAAAGGTCAATTAAGGGGTCACTTCCGGTAAAAACAAAAGATATTTAAAAATTTTCAAAATTTTTATCTCTAAATGTAAACCATAGCAGAGTAACATAACCTTCAGATATGCATTGTTATGTTAGCCAATGGTTGCAAGTAATTTTATGTGGGGGTCAAAGGTCATTACAGGTATTTCCGGTTTTGAGCTAAATAATTTAAGAATTTTTATCTACATAACTAAGAATCAGAGATTTTTAAATTTAAAACTGGAACATTGCCATTTTGGCTGTGTATAGGAGGTTTTTTTTATATGGGGTCAAAGGTCCATAAGGGGTCAATGGCACAAATGTGTCAAAAACTGCTAAAAATAAGACCAAAAATTGGCTATATTTCAGCCTCTAGAGCACAGATATAAAGCCCGTTATTGTTACAGTGATGTAACATAATAGTAGGGGAGGTCTATGATAGTATTGACCCCCAAAGGTCAAGGTCAAAGGTCAACAATTACAAACAAGCTCGATTGAGCTGACATTTGTCAGGAATGGAATTAGTGCCAGTGCATGCATAAATGCAAAAAAAAAATACAGTTGACCCCATCGTGACCCAGGGGTCACCATTATAGGGTTAAAAAGGGTTTCAAATCCTGCACATGCTTGGAATGAGTTGAAACTCAACAATAATTGATCCTTGTAACGTTGTGAACATATTAAAAATACATTCATTGGTCACAAGAATACCACTTATTGGTCAAGAATAGGCATGGGGGTAAAGTTCATCGGATGTTATTCCAGGCCGGTTTGTTCGCATGTCTCGCATGGCTGTCTTATTCTGTGATGTTCCAGACTGCTAGGATATGATGAGTTGTTTGCCTAATGGCCAAACCGGGATTTCTCTTATCCTTGGAAGCAATCCTATTTGCACTTTGCGATAATGTTTGCTCTAAGGTCCAGCTGGGATTTTTATCTCACTTAGGGTTTTCCCTAGTGTCATGCCTAATTGGATTTCCCATTCGCGGAGCGTTCCCCTTAGTCATTTGTATGATAGGGGATAGGACATGCTGTTGGTGGCTAGGCATTCTATGCCACTACCCTTTACTCGGCGGATATTTCCTTAAACTTTAGGGTTTTCGGAAATGTTGATTCTCTTACTCTCTGGCCGCCTCAATCCAGTTGTTTAGGTAGGCCATGGTGGAGTTAAAATGTTTGGAGATGGTACGGTTGGTCGGGTAACTCGTTCAACATTTTTTTGCTGAGAATTCTTTGTCAGCACCCTTTCAACGTTTACTGATCATTCGTTGGAGGTGGTCACGTCTCAGTGCGACATCGACTAGTCCTTCCTGATGCTTTTTCATTTCATGTGAATAGGAATAGTATGACATTGGATGTTGCCAGAATGGGGTCAATCTGCTGGTTGGCCTTTTTTCCATTCTGGTGGAGATAATTGATCACTCCAGGGTAGGCTTCGATCTAGAGATGTTGAATCGGATGGGCTTATGTCGGCCTCGCTAGATCTCTCTTGTTTCTGCTCCTCGCAATCGCTTGCCCTTGGGGCTCAAAGTGCGGTGGGATATGGTTGGGCTGGCGCACTTAGGGTAACAGGGATGACTCAGGTTTCCTGTCCTTATGCTTGTGGGTTTTCTCGCAGATACGTAGCCGTCGAGTGCCTGAGGATTTGCGGGCTCTTCCGCCCTCCTTAAGGGTTTCACACCACTAAAATGCTGCTCCCATTCGTTTCCTGTACAAAATGGGCGAGAGGAAAACGTCATTTTCCTCCAATGGAAAAAAACACAACTCAGACCTTAAAGCTAACATTCTGCTTGAAGATCATCATATCTCCTGTCCAATCAATCATGAAATTACGGTAGTTATCCCCAAAATTTTCGCGCGACTGGGACTGCCAAGAATAGCATGCACCGTGGATCCTGGAGTCACAGCACTTTTTCAGCATGTGTTCCCGTAAGAATACGGTTAAAATTGGTTTGTCGGATCAAAAAATAAACATATCAATGACAAATTTTTTTTTGATATTCCTCCAGATTTTATACTTAATATTGATAGCCACCATGATTTGCAACCCAGATCTCCCCATTTCTCTCAGTTTTAGGTATACGTAGGCGAGGGTCACCAAAAAAAAAAACACCTCATTTTGCAGTGGGGACTGGACTTACCGGTTTCTCACGTTATTACTGGTGGGTGAATCCTATAGAGATCTCAGATTTGTAAATTAATGCATTTCTTGTTACTTGAAACCTCCTGCACATGTTGTGATCATTCATGCAGAATAATTTCTTTTTTTTTAATTAAGTGAGCAAAAAAAATATATTGTCCTAAAATATCCATATCTGCCTAATCTACTGAAAGCTTTCCTTGTAGGATACGCCGCTCACCCAAAAAAACATTTGTTTCCCATGGCTTTAAAAGCATTATATCAGAAATAAAATAAACTTACTCTTGCTCATATAGCACCTGGCCTTGAGGACGGGAAAGGAGGGGCGTATTCGGGGAGGGGGGTGTTTTTACTCGGGGAGGGGGTTTACTCGGGGGGGGGGCTGCTTGTAAGCATGTCACACCAAAGTCCTATTATAGATGACAAAACACTTTCAACTTAAATTTATCAAAAATAGCTTCACTGATGGATACAAGAAAGAGATGCATTCATTGGTAAAACCCGGCATGTTGACAGCACAAAAGTGGTCATGGCTTACCTTTTATCCATTTATTGTGGGCTATTTTAATCGGCCTTTATAAAAACATTGCACCAGCCAGACTGCTGAATTTTGCACCTTTAGAATCGGTCATTTTACATTCGCTTAACAAACCGAAAAAAAAAAAGCCAGCCTAGAGTGTTGTACAGCTCATTCAAACTTACCTTGCCTTGCCTTCGAGCAGTTCTTCTCCTGCGCTGACCCCCCACCCCCCCCGCATAGACAAAACTAGGCCAGGGGGCTGATTTAGTGATCACCAATGTTTTGAAAACAAGTGACAAGATCAAATTGACAGTACCGAATCAGGTGGGTCACGAACAATTTTCGCTGTCTGCTGTACACAGCTCGTATAGGTGTCACACCACTAAATTCTCCCATTCGTTCCTGTACAAAATGGGCGAGGAGATGAAAACGTCATTTGTTCCTCAATGGAACATTCAGACCTTAAAGTAACATTCTGCTTGAAGATCATCATATCTCCTACCAATCAATCATGAAATAGGGTCGTTATCCCCAAAATTTTCGCGCGACTGGACTGCCAAGACTAGCATGACGTGGATCCTGGAGGTCACAGCACTTTTTCATTTATAAAAAAAGATAAACATTTTTATTTTTAAAATTGGTTTGTCGATCAAAATAACATATCAATGACAAACCTTTTTTTTTGATATTCCTACAGATTTATAATTAATATTGATAGCAACCATGATTTGCAACACCAGATCTCGCCATTGCTCTCAGTTTGAAGGGTATACTTAGGCGAGGGCACCAAAAAAAACACACCTCATTTGGCAGTGGGGCTGGACTACCGGTTCTCACGTATATGGTGTGAATCCCTCAGTCTCCGTCACCTGCGGGCCCTTACTCTTGTCGAGTAAAATGGGGGTACAAACCTATCCGTTTATGGCCGTGGTTCGAGTGCACGAGGGGTGCTGGTTTTCGTGTGAGTCTCTCTATGTACGTCGCTAATCGGACCAGCTGTTTATTAGGATAATACTTACCTGATGTGGTTTACATTCACAAATGCCAATCGTCCTTGTGGATTGCAGCATTCCCTAATCGAAACCCCTATACAAAATTGAACCTCCCAACCCTACATGTACCGATCAACATCGGTACGCCCAACCTTATCCCTGCCCTCTTCTTAGGATCAAAAAGGCGGTAACGTATATTTTTTGCTGTCTGTTTTTCCCTATTTGTGGACAGGAGGGAAACTAGTGATTTGTCTAGGTTCCAGCCAAGTGTTTCCCCGTTTAGGAGTCTTAGACCTCTTTTTGTGAGGTTTCCTTTTAAATCTCACTTGGTGTTTAGTGAAATTTGGGCCTATTTTTGGCCGTATTTAGAATGACGGCTGTCAGCGGTTAGCGTAAGGTCCATGTTCATCCCCTATCGTGTTTTGATACGCATTGTCGGTTTTGCGACATCCGACTTTCGTTGATTTTGATATGGTCTATCACAATATGTTATATTATATTGTAATATATTGTGTTTAGATATATTAATTATAGTATGTTAAGCATATAATTATGTTGATGGCTGATCAGGTTGCGCTTTCTTTGTGTTCTTTTACACATACAGATGCCGTGTGTACAGCTTTGGTATCACAATCACGGAGTCTCGCGAAGCTGATCTAAATAAATATTTTATAGTTTTACAGATTATACCGATTCTTTCTCAAAGTGCGTTTTTCGGTTATTATTTATCAATTTTGGAGCGTGATTGATCCAGTGGGTTATTATTCTATATATTATTGACTACACGAGGTTTGGATATGATTTCAAAATTATGTTTGGATACGGCGTTTTTAGCGCCGAAATTTTAATTTTTTGGGCTATTGATTCTAAATGAGGGGACCAGTCTTGCGTTTCGACAGCATTCACATCATTACTTTTCAGCAGTAACTAATCAATCAGTCAATCGATCGATTCGATCGTCATTCAATCAGTCAAATTAATTATTTCAATTCGTAGTAGTTGTCTAAGCAGCGGCTCAGAGAGGAGGTTAGGCCCTTTTGCCACTCTCAACCTATGCCGAATGGTAGTTTTTGCATAACAATAAAATCATACAAGCAAACTAGGGCGTGCACGTATCCCGTCGGCCCGAGTTCTCCTGAGAGCTCTCTTGCTTCAAAGACCTTGAAGCTATTAATAGTTGCGAGAGAACCTGTGCTGGAATCTCCTTCCACGTGCATGTTTCTGACGAGTCTGCACGGGAGACGATTCCCGGGAAACCATCAGAGGAGTTATTGATGGTTTGTCCCGAGGCCGCACAGGGTAATTTTCAAAACCCGCAGCTGCTCAGAGAGGAGTTAGTGGAGTTAGGCCTTTGCCACTCTCAACATGCCGAATGGGGAGTTTGCATAACAAGAAATTAATAAAAAGCAAAATAGTGCGTTGCAAGTATCCAGTCGGCCGAGTTATCTTGACTCTTAATAGAAATACCCAAATGCCAAGGGCAGGATGGGACGTCATTGATTTGGAGAGAAAAGAATTCCCTTTGAATACCGTGCCTCAGCAGCTCATTGAGCATGCACAAGAGGCGTTTCACGGTAAATTCAAGGATACACACAAGTGTACTCGGTCCATATATATGGGCCAAGTGGGACCCAATCCCAGAGGACCATGATGGGATGCTCAACAGACCTTTAGGGGAAGAATTCCCCCTTTAATACCACACCTCAACAGCGGAGCATACGCATTGAAGCGCTCACGTTGTCAAATGTGCAGGTAGATTTATTGCCCATTATGCGAGTTCAAAGATTTTAAATTTAATCAATTATCATCACTCTTAGAGAATACGATATATAGGTGGCTCGCATGTGGAAAAGACTATTTTATTAGGTTAAAGATCTTGTTTTTGAAACTTTTATGGTGAAAATAGAGTGAATCTGAACGGAAATCGATTTTCGAATACCAGAGGTGCAACGTGATGTTAGGCTGGTGGTTTGGAAGGCGGGTCCCACAGGGTGGGGCGATATCGAAGCGCTTTGTGAGGTGACCTGGGATCCTTTGTCGCTAAATGACAATCGATATTCGTTGTCTAGGACGGGATTTCTTTCAGACAGGAGCTTATGATTTCTATTGGCTCAGTCTCGGTTGTCCGCCAGCCTTTGTGTCGGCGGTATGATCGGCCTTTTACTTGTATGGTTGTAGCCGTCCCATGCACGAGAGGATTTAGCAGTTGTGCAGCGGACCGTGGATTCGAGAGCGTCGCATCCCTTTGTATCTCAACAGTCCTTTCTTCGGCAAGGAGTTCTCAGTATTCGTTGTCTTCTTGTACCACAATGGCACTCTCGTCTCCAGCTAGTGGAGGGGCTCATGTCATCGAACTTTGTCAACTCATCAGAGCCCGGTGTGAAAGTAATCATTGGCCGGCAGGTTATATAGTCCGGGCTCCATAGAGATAACGGAAAAAGCGTTGATGCGAAACAATGTTGGTTGAAGAGTCAACTGAATCGATTGCCCCATATTGTTACCATTGTTCCCGGACCGCGAGCCCGGATATGAATCATATCATACCACACTGGTAGTGGGCCATGAGGAATTATGCTGGTGTCAGCATGGTCTGGGTTACTCACCGCTGAGGGGCTGTCTTTGTTCACAAGGGGTTTTGTGGGAGTGATCATCCACTCTCTTTTGAAGACTATAAAGGAGTTCGATTTAGGAAAATAGTTCGATTCTTTGGCCCCCCTCCGTTCCCGGGACGGTGAAAATGAAAAAAAGGAGGGGGTCAGATGACGATGCTGAGGTGTAGTACCTCCGAGAGGTTATCATGATTCAGCTGTAAGGCAGCTGGTTAGTCGTTGACATGCTGGGTTTGTGAGGGTTACCAATACTGCCATTCTCGGTTTATGTCTCTGATAATCGTATGAATACATTTCAAGATTATCCAGACTAGGGGATAATGGTGTCTCTCGATCTCAAGGATGCGTTCCTGTACGATCCTTTAGTTTCAATCTTAAGTGTTTGTGATTGGTACAAAAAACAGCCCCTCTATAGAGCCAGTTTATTCCATGCTCTGTGGTCCGCAGGACGATCTGCTTAAGGTTTGGTGTTTGTCCTGGTTAAGTCAGGTCCGTTTTCGTCGGGACACCGGATTTTGAGGGGCTTGTCTAGATCTATTAGTAGTCAGTCAATTTGGCTCCAGGTTTCTAACAAAATATGGTGAAGATTCTCAGTCTTATGGTATATTTAGTGGGCATCACTCCAGTCCTGGAAGGATCGCCGTGGACACTAACCGATTCTGCTTCTTTATTCCATTTCGGCACCCTCTGTCGATGCAGTAGGGTTGTCAGATTTTGTTAGTTTGAAATTCCGTGAGTGGATTTTTCATAGTATATTGGAAGCCGGGGGCGATTCCCGCCTCCCCATACGGTGTATAGAGTCCAATGTCTTGATGGACATGTGGTTCATGTACGGCAGCAGCCCGGAATTAGTTCCAGAAGCAGGCATTTGCAGTGTTAAGGTTTTGCTCTCATGTACGCTATTTTATTTACAACTTTGTTCTAGTGCCTGTGGTCATTTCCACCGCTGTTTTTAAGGTTTTGCCATTAAGTAGAGTGACTATCTCCAGTATCCGGCGCCCGTATTCCTTAGACGCTCTATTGATACCGGGAGAGGTTGGCAGCCTATGACCCCTCTCCCAGGGTTGAAGTGTGAATCGAATTGAAGTTGCGTGTTTCTCTTGTTCGAATTGACAAAAACGTCGGTTTTTCGGTTACGGGCGTTGTTGTGTAGTGTGGGATTCAAGCCCGCCCTGTCGAACAGGGTAGCATCGACCTTTGCAACTTGTTGTGTTGGGATTGTGCCGCACTATGACGGAGAGAGCACTGACCTGTACAGAGGGTCAGTGGGAGAGAGGCCGGCACATTTGGAGAAGTAGTGCGCCCTCTCGGTTGTTCAAACGACTGAGATATTTGTATGGTTGTAAAGGTCTTATATTCAAGTCCTCCTGAATGATTTTAAACACGATACAGCGCCCTTATGGGGGTATGCAGAGTACGTTATAGGCCTTAATTGGCTATATCTGAATATAGGCCGATGAGGGGTTTGTTTACATAGCTTCTTGTACATTTCACCATAGCGGTTTTATCCCATGAGGACGTCATGGGGCGTGAATTATGACTGTGCCGACTATAGTTTATCCAGCATAACTGTAGAGATCAGGTATACACGGCAGGGCTGATTCACTCGGCATCCACTCGGATCTGGACGGGTGAAGCAGGCTATATAGACTATAGATACCGGGACGCCATAAGCCGTATCCCATGCTGAATAAAGCGTGAACTTATGTTGGGTGAAGAGTCATCTGAATTGATCGGGCCAATTCTTTACCGTGGTAAGTGGACTGGAGAAAGGGGGAGGGGACTATTAAAATTTTCATACAACGATCCGTGGTTGTCGGTTTAGCCTAATACCAATGAATATGAGGGACTATGTAGGCCTAATTATCACGTTTAAGTTACCGTGTTAATTCAAATAATTGGATTAACGGTGGTGTTCCGATTTATGTGTTATGTGTTCTCTACTTGATATGAGGCCTGGCACTACTTGCACATTACACCCTATCAAGTACCATGGGAAACAAACTTGCGGTTTTGATGGTAGACGTATAATGCATGTGCCAAAGCCCCTATTTCAATACTGTGCTAATAAAGTGGTTAACCACTAAAACGGCGGTTTTTGGTTATATCGGGAATGAAATGGATTCGAGGGGCTCAAATTTCAGAACGACAATGAGAAAAATACGGCCTTTCATCTGGATAACAAAATCGTTACTACTTCCGGGCCAACAAATAAGGGGGGTACAATGACGATCGGAACCGCCCCTTAAGTTTTCTGGATGTCTTTAGCCTCGTTATATAGTAAGATAACACTGTTTAATGGCCCATAATATTTTTGGTGGTAGGGATAGCCCTTGGGCCTTGGAAGAATACACAGCGGTCATTGCGTGAGCAATGGTGGTAATTTTGGCCGATAATCATATGCACACGGTATACGGTTAAATGTTAGTTTGGGCTTTATCCCGGATTTCTTTCATCAGGGATACAAAGAAATTGAGTAAGCGCCAACGTGGCCATTTATGTTGACCATATGGCCTGCTCAAGGTAGGAGCCATTTTGGTTTATTTCGGAACGTACGCTTATTTTCGCTACGACCGTGTTGGGTAATAAGCACGAAAAGGCTATTAAACGGTTTCGGCAGATGCGAATCTGGGTACGACAACCGGAAGTGTTGATAGGCCAAGGTGCAAAAACAAGGGGCAGACAATGTGCAATTTGTTTGGACCGGGTTTTTTTTTTTGTTGTGCGGGGGAAAAAACATGTTGGCGGTAGTTTTAGTTTTTAAGAGGAAATATTAGGTCTGTTCATTTCGTCAATGGTTTCGTGTTGTTTTTTTGATTTGCCGACAGGTTCTTGTATCCAGCTCAGCGTAGAAGAATTCAGAAATTTTATTGTCAAGGTTGATGAATTCGCGTTGTTTGTTTTTCCCGTTGCGGGTGAATCTTTCCAGCGATAGTAGATCGGTTCCCAGGGGGGCCTCGTCCTCAATCTTTCGAATCCATGTCGTACTTGTTTATTGACATGTTCGAAGAGGTTAACGATGTTCGCCCTCGAGTTTTAGGATTGGCCAGCCTGGGCTATTCCTTTTTTGTTCAAAAAGCCCAGTCAGAAAGCTCCGTTTGAACTAGGGGAGTCGGCAGACATGTAGGATATTTCGATTAATAAAACGACCTTTTTCAGTCACGTTGGGTCGCGGGTGACCGACGTGGGAAAGCCATGTCGGACGATAGAATGGCTTGGTTATTTTTCGCCGGGAAGGAAAATTTAACTAATTTGCTTTTTTTTATGAGCTCAATTTAGGATTATTATATCCATAAGTGCCATTTGTCAAGCTTCATGTTCTGTTTCGTATTCCAAGTAACATGTAGGCATATGCTGAATAAATTGAAGGACTTGGTCAATGATGAGACATAACTGAACTTCTATTTTTTTTTCCCCCCGACGTCTCATTTTGTCTTCTTAGTATTACCTAAACTGTAGAGAGGTATAGGCGTCTCATCGCCCAAGTCTCCGGGGCTTGGATGTTGATCCTGATCCAATATTGGTAAAGCCATATCATATGCCTCTGAGTGTTGGTTCGTAAGCCTAGTTAGAAATCACCAGAGTGGGGTTCTGTAGGCAGGGTGATTCAGTAAATTCTGCCTTGTTAGTCGGTCGATGTCTAGAGGTCAGGCTAAGGTAAAGACTATGAGTGGACGGTCTCGCAGGAGGACGCAGGCGCCATTTTCCGTTCTTAAGGTGAGCGTATAGTTTAAATACTCTAACGTTTAGATGTTCGGTATTTGATACGACATCTTTCTGGCAGTTTTGTAGTAGACCATGGATTATCATAGTAAACTTACTATGGTAACTCCATGACTAGACTAAGGTCGTGAGAGATTAATTTTGGGCGAGGGAATTATTTTTGTATAGTACGTTTCCTCTAGATGTTCTCACCTCCTCTGCTCTGTGCCAGTCTGTTTGCAATTTGTAATGTACCCACATCAGCCGTAAGTATAATCGTAAATTAAACGAGTAGACAATAAGGTTCTGTTGTTTATTAGGATTAGAAATATACTTGACCTGAGTGGGTTTTTTTTTTTGTTGGGCACATTATACTCCCAGCCGCCCAGCCCTGAGAAACTCTGGCTTGTGATCTGTAGCCTAAGTTAGAAGAGGTAGGGATAGGTTGGGCGTACCGTGTTGATCGGTACCTGTAGGGTGGGAGGTTCCATTTTGTATAGGGGAGGTGGTTAGTTTAGGGAATGCTGCAATCGTCACACGGAAGATTGCAAATTTGTAATGTACCCACATCAGGTGAATATATACTAATCCTAATAACAAACAGGACAACTTAGTGTCTTACTCTTTGCAGGAGGCCATCTTTCAGAGGGCTCAACAAACTATTCTCTTAGTAATTGGTGCGCTTAGGTTTCAAGCTATTTGTATTGACATGTGGACTTGAGCTTTGTTGCTCTTAATTCTTCTTCTGAATGCTTGCACTTCTATTCCTTACTAATTTCGATTCACGCAATCAAGGTTTGTGTGACATTTTGCATCGGCACCGCCTCCTAGTCCCTGTGCTAATCTGGCGAGGTTAATGCAATTGTACACAACATCGATGAGGTGGTAAGCAGATTTCCTGTATGAGTCGTGTATAGAACAGTGGTGTTCTAATGACACGTAAGTAATGCTTGCTGACCTTTCGATGTTGATTCCAGGCCGTTCCGCCCCCTGCAGGATGGATCTGTCGGGTCAGGACCGAAAAAGAGGAAGAGGATTGTGGGTATTGACGTAAATGGCTGGGGGGGTGGTTCGGTGTCGTCAACAGGGTGATCGAAATGAATATATATTATGTGGGAATATAATTTCATTGGGGGGTTCTGCATCTGCCTAAAGACAGGCAATTTGTTACTATCAACATCGGAGAAGGTAAGAAAGCATTCTAGCGAGTCAGTAGAACACCACTGTTCTTACATTCTCTTCTTTTTGAGTTTCACTCCATTTACCAATGAAGGGTACGGTCCTGCATTTGCATTAAAGGGTCATTCTTTTTTTTTTTTTCCTTACCAATTAAGGGCCACTCCTCCATTTACCAATTAAGGGGCCATCCTCCATTTACCAAATAAAGGGCCCCCGCTTCTCATTACCAATTTTAAAGGGCCATTCCTTTACATTACAAATTTAAAGGGACATCTCATTCACCACTTAAAGAGCCATTCTCCATTCAATTTAAAGGGCTATTCTCCAATAAAAGGGCCATTATCCATTCAGTTATTTCACCATTTAAAGGCCATTCCTTCATGTGACCAATTTTAAAGGGACGTTCCTTCATTGCCAATTAAAAGGCCGTTCCTTCATTACCAATTTAAAAGGGCATTTCATTCACCAATGTAAAGGGCCATTTTATTTCACCAAGTAAAAGGGCCTTCCTTCTTTTGTCAATTAAAGGGTGTCCATCATGCAATTAAGGGCCTTCCTTCATACCAATTTAAAGGGCCTTCCTTCATTACCAATATTAAAGGGCCGTTCCTTCATTTACCACTTTAAAGGGCCCGTTTTCATTTACCATTTTAAGAGCCATTTCGTAAATTTACCAATTAAAGGGGCTTCCTTTCATCACCATTAAACAAAACCATTCTATCATTTAACAATTAAAGGGCCATATAAATTTATCAATTAAAACTTATAATTATGAAGTAGTACCTTGGCAACAATTTGCAGTTACGCTACTTTCAACGGAATATGGTGCACTTTCAAAAACGAACATTTCACTCTCAGATTCACATTTCACTCTTGAGGAATTTACCCCAAGGAGTGAAATAGGCACCTTGGAACTGTGGAAAGCCCAGTTCTGGATTATAAGTAGTCCTTGACGTGAAGACACTTAATATATTACGTTTTCTAATATAAATAATCGTACGTAGTAAAGTAGTAAAACACCAAAGTTTTAAACCGGTTTTGTCCCCGCAACGGGGGGTGGCCGGATTCACCTCACATTCACAGAAACACTGATGTGTGAGGATTTATGGAGCAAAAAGATTAATTGACCGGAATTGCCCTTCCTGAAGTCAATGTGCTGGATGGCGCCATTAGCTCTCCAGAGCTGACGCCCTTGTAGGTAGATCTTCTTTTCGTTCACCAGGGTAACCAGCTGCAATCCTCATCAGATTTGTTAGAAACCCGATGGGGGGGTGGGGTGGACGGTTTTTTTAGCCGACGACAACCAGGCCCTGGGACAGTAGTACTGGTTACCAGGATTGGATACCAGTAGCAGGCCCTCAAAGGATACCTGACCGACCTCGATCCTATAAATATGATAAAATAAACAAAAAGAGGATATCATTGACACAGCAGTGGCGCAACGTGGAATATTTTTAATACCATTACACTGCGATACTATATCCTATTGCGAGTCGAGTCAACGACAAAACACCACTTGCCGTACTTTGACGGGTTCTTTTTTAGATATTACTTTCTGTCGACGGTGCTCTACCACTACATGAATGGCCTAACATTCGACTTTACCTTTAATTATCCACTTTCATGAAAAGCGGAAGAAACATGTTGAAATACGTGGCGGTAAGCATATCAATACTAAGCGGAGGAAACCTTTGAACACATCTGCCGAATGCCTGTACATTTTGCACTAGGAAGATCCTAAAAATCGTTAAAACAAGAGTCAGGGGAAATTTGTCAATAGTAATCCTCTCTTTTTGATCGAGTATATTCCCTCAAAGTGCCTGAAACATACGAAAATTAATAGAGACATTTTTGTTAAAGGTCCCAGGAAATTTAAATATAATGTGATGTGGTTTGTGTCAAGTCAAGTCTACAAGGAGGGGAGAGGAGAAAGAAAACATCAAGATTTGGGTTGGTGATGGACATCATTAGTGATATGGATTTTTCAGAGGGATAGAACATCCAGGTGACTGGTGATGAATCTAGTCATGGCAATGATCTGAAAATCAATACGTTTCCCTAATGATGTCACTTGGTAGTGTATCTTTTTGTGGCCCTGTTATTGGAATGGAATTGCCCCGTAAAGGTTTGACTAGGTTTATATCTCATTTCTGGGACCTTTAAAACCCGTAAGACCGACAATTTTCTCTGCTACCCCGTAATGTCATGGACCTCTCTGTTCCTGGATTAAGGGTGCAACCAAGCGTCAATGTATTGCTGTGAAGATATACGATTGTTAGCATTGTAAGGCATTGCCATGGGAACCCGGAGTGTGAATGTTTATACCGTTTAGTGTACATTTGCCGATGACCTTTCACAGTTATAGGCAAAGAACCATGACCAAAGTCTCATATTGAGTATACATAGAGTGGCATCTAATTTTTTGGGGGAAAACATATAATGGCCTTTGACCCCATTTTGTCAATCGATATAATAAACCACTTCTGCAACTAAAATGACTATATGAAAAACTAAAGGAACCACGTCAGGACTATTACTTGTTATGTCCGCAGAAGAAGGACTATGGTAAACCATGTGCCCTTTTTATCTCCACTGGCTTGAAAAGCAGATAGGGGGATTATGCTATCAGTCAAGGGGCGTCGGCGTCGGTGTCGGCGGCGTCGGCGGCGGCGTCAAACACAATCTTCGTGAACGCGGGATAACATGAGACCCATAGGGTTATGGTGATGTAACTTGCGGGGGTGGGAATCGGACTGCTGCCTTCATCTGATGATGTGGGCGTGGCATAGCTAATTAGGT
>JAMKCH010006776.1:0-31780 GCA_023653785.1 Ophioderma brevispina | reverse complement strand
ATAGATACACCTGAAGCGAATAGCGTCTCTATGGGCGCCGTTTATATAATAAAGATCAATTAATCGGATTTGTATTTTTCTATATGCACGGTAGAAAATCAAAGCATGCTTTTCTATGGGGACTATTATGATTGCAGGCAAGTTCAAAACCTATTTTTATGGCTTTTCTTTTACTTGTTTGTCCAAACCTTCAAAACATTCTCGGTACGGGGTTCTACAACCGATTGAGTGCAAATTGAGAGAAATTTGTATCCTCAAAAAAGCCCTCCCGTCCTCGTGATGTATTAATATTTTGATTTTCTTGTGATTTTTGTAACTGTCTACACAGCAAGATTCCCTACTCAAGGTGTACCAGAGCTTTGGCTACTCCATGTGTACTCTATGCTCTACTCTAAGGTACCCCCTTGATTCCTTCTTGATCCCCCCCCCGCGTACCTACAACTAAGTACTTGCGAAGTACACAATCCACTGGGCGGGTAGCAGCTCTCTGTCTACTTAGCAGTACCCATCCTATTATGTACTCTGCAGTGCCTGCTAGGTGACTGACAGGTACCCATGTAAGCCACCAGTAGTGGAGACCTCTCAGCTACTCCTCATGAGTACCCTGCACAGGTACTCCCTCTACCTGCTGCCGAGTATGCAGCACTAGGACCATAGAGGGCGCCAACCATTCCATTGTATAATGTTCACTTTCTGATCATTTTCACGCATAGTACACGTCCATATTGAGTTCAGCATAACACCAAAAACCTTATATATGACATTTGCTGTAAACACATCTACATATTGACCAAATTTTAAATAATGGATAAATAACTAAAATAATCACACAGAGCTCAAGTAAAGCTCATTTGCATGGGACTACCCAGGCATGTACTCCAGCATGGGGTGACTAGTGGGTTAAGCTGACTGCATGTGTACCTAGGTTGATGATTACCCCCCTTTTGCGGCCGGCGATGTTGTACCCATGCGGGTGGGTACTCCGTTGCTACTTAACAGCTACTTCAAAGGTACTTCCATGAGGAAATTGGTTGTGTATTATGCCTGCTTTTCATCAAAAAATATTAAAAGTGCCTTCACCGTTAATGAGTTAAATTAGTGGTCGTCTGGTTGAACCAGCCATGGACACCAATGGAAGGTTTGCAAAAATAATTATTTTTTTTTTGAGGGCCCACCAGTTATGCTGGAGGGACCATTTGGGGAGGGGAGATTCCCCCATAACCTCACCCGCGCACGATAAATGAGAGTGAAAACACCTTGTTCAGTTATATCTTAAGATCAGCGCTGTTTAGAAAATTTTGATTCTACTTTGTTTTAATTAATGTTTTAATGTCTTGAAGGTTTTATGTTCTTTTTAACCAGATTTGGCATTGTGGATAGCATGCGTGTGACATAAATGTTGTCATTTTAATGTGGCGTGTGGGTGAACAGTTAGCACTTTGGTCCATAAATCCTTACTTTTTTTTCATTGAATGTGGGTCAAATTTGACACCATTTTTTTTGTACTTCTACATTGAGATCAAACAAAGGGGAGGGTAACTCAGTTTTGAATCCCATGCGTCATTAAGTCAGGGATTATAGAAATAATCATAATATATACTCCCCGCCTAACAAATCCGAACGATATAAATTACTGTTTAACAAGGCGATGTAGGTATTAGGTGAATTATAATATAAATGCCCAGGAGCATTATTCGCGTAATGTTGTTTGCTTATTGACCTTATCCTAATGCATTGATAACGAAGCAGATGTGGAAGTTGAAAGATTTACCAGCTGGCTTGGCGCGTCCTTTTGAAAGCAAGTTTTGAGTATGTGATGGCCATTTCCAACATCGGTTAGGATTTTTTTATGCTGGGAAGTATAATATAGCAGAGATTTATATAGCGCCTTTATGCTATTGGCCTTCTAACCCCTTTAACAAATGGTCGCTGATCACTGTGGCCCACCCCTACCATAAACCATTTAGCATCCTTTCAAGGGATGCCAGCAGATTGGAATCAGCGCTTTCCCTTATCAGCAAACACTCCAACGAGATAACCATCGCAGCCGGGACCAGCTTCCAAGTATCGCATGGGTCAATCGTGACAACCGAGCAGTTAATTTCTTGTCCGGAAATTACAAATAGCTGAATCTCGACAGGGCTCGAACGCACGCCTCTACGCATGGATGAGCATACACTGATTTAGCCACTTACCTGATTGAGATATCTTGTCGCGCTGGATGCCCCTCTGTTGTCTGTGTGTCTGTCCATTTGCCCCTGTCCATCATTCATATGTTCTACTATAGGGAAAACAAAGTGACTTAATTATTGTCTCCAGTTAAGGACAGTGTTAACACTGAGTTTCCGAGTATCTCTTTTTGCTTGTGACCTAGCAAATATTGGACTATCGTTTGTAAAAGTATACATTTCTAGAAGTAAATTGGATGAAGGGGTCCGAGGACCTGCTATGTAATTTTCTTCACAAATCTAGTTTTAACACGTCTCTTTATCGGAGAAATGGCATATATAGGTTGGCGACTAATATACAATAATCATGACCTTTGTAGGCTATATGACAAGATTCCCACAATGGATTTTTCTGATTTTTGCATGGCAAGTTTAATTACTCTTGCAGTTGCCAAAATCGTGTTGCCACTGATTAAAATTGCTCCTAAAATAGAAACATTTCATGGGGGTCAAACAGGCGGTACAGTCCACTGACCAATCAGATGCGGCATTTTATAATGGTACAGAGTTGAATAGAAAAATATCTTTTTTTCATGTTTTTCACTAAAAGAAAGCTAAATTATGCAATGTCTGTAACAGTTGCTTTCAAAATTCACAAGACTCCACATTAAAATGGGTGTTCTAATAGTGGGGGAAAAATTCAGCAGAGTGATTTTTTTTCACAGTTAGTAGGCTGAGACTAACACTAGCATGTCCAGATATTTTTTTTCAGTGGCCTTTCCCGTGGCCTTCACCAAGAGTGCAGACCATATTAGTCAACCAACATGTAAACACTTTTACCCTCTTTGCGCAAAATTTGGATTCAAATCACACTTTCCACTATAATAAAACTGGGACATTCCCTGTCTCATATGTAACCTGATTGCTTATTCTTCACCCGTGCAATTGATTTGTATTTTTAAAAACACTATTGGGGGGTACCCGTAGTCGGCTCCATGAGTCTTAAAACGAAAAAGAAAAAAAAAATACAAATCCCAAGGCGGGTGATATGACATCTTAGGAAGCAAAATGGGTCCCCTAGCTCCGATGCTCCGGAAGTAATGTGCTCAGATACTGGGGCTTATAGGACGTAATTGCCTTCGGTTTTTTGCTTTTTTTTAATATTGTGTTTTTAACTGACATTTACACTACATTATGGCATTAAAGTGTACGGGTCACCAAGGATTGCAGAACTAGCTGTACTAGCAGGGAGTGCCCCGCGTTATGAGTGCATTTCTTTTTCTCATATATATAAGTGTGTCCCAAAAAAAACGAAACCACTGGTGAAAGGCGCCCTAAGGTTACAAAACAAAAGCATGTGGCACTTATCTTGTTGTTAGGTAAGATGGGACTGTTAGCTAATGTCCCTGAAAAGTTCATATAAGGTAGAGTTAATATTTTTTAGATATGACCCCAGAAATTCAAAGTAACTGCAGGACCCAGTGAACCAAATTGAGGCGCTATTAGGATTCACACAGTAAATAACTGAGAAACAGGTAAGTCAGCCCCCACTGCAAATGAGGATTTTTTTTGGGACCCTCGCCTAAGTATTACCTAAAAACTGAGGAGAAATTGCGAGACCTGGGTTGCAAATCATGGTTGCTATCAATAATTAAGTATAAAATCTGTAGGAATATCAAAAAAGGTTGTCATTGATATGTTATTTGATCCGACAAACCAATTTTAACGTATCGGAAAGGGAACACCTGACTGAAAAAGTGATTGATTCCAGGGTCCACGGTGCATGCTAGTCTTCACGTCCAGTAGCTCGAAAATTTTGGGGATAAACTACCCTAATTTCATGACTTGATTTGGGTAGGATGATATGATGGACCTTCAAGCAGAATGGTAGCTTTACGATCTGAGACTGTTCCATTGAGGAGAAAAATGACGTTTTCTCTCGCCCATTTTGTACAGGAACCGATGGGACCAGATTTTAGTGGTGTGAAACCTATCGCAGCTGTGAGCGACTAACGAAAATAGTTGGTGACCTCCACCTGACTCGGTAAGTAAATTTGATCTTGTTCAACTGTTTTCAAAAACACCAGTGATACTAAGCAGCCCCCTGGACTAGCGTTGTCTGGTTGCAGAGGGGGGGGGGGGGGGTTCAGTGCAGGAGAAACCTGTTCGAGAGGCAAGGCAAGGTAAGGTGAATGGAGCTGTAAAAACACTCTAGGCTGGTTGAAGTTTATGAAGCGAATGTAAACTGACCGAGTCTAAGGTGCAAAAATTTGGCAGTCGGGCTTGTGCACTGTTTTGGCCGATTAAATAGCCATAATATGGATAAAAGATAGCCTGAACAACTTAGTGTGATGTACATGCCGGTTTTAACAGTGATGGGGGCTCTTCTTTTAATTCCGGAAAGTGAAGCTATTTTGATGCATGTTTAAATTGAAAGTGTTTACAGCTATAATGGCCTTTGTGTGACATGCTTACAAGCAACCTCCCCCCCCGAGTAAACCCCCTCCCCCGAGTAAAACCCCTCCCCAAGTAAGAGGCCCCATCCCCGATAAGAGCCCCTCCTTCCCTTCCACTTCTCAAAGGCAGGCACTATGAGGAGAAAGAGTAGTTTTTTATTTCTAATATATGCTTTAAAGCAATGGAAACAGAAAGTGTCTTTTGGTGAGCCTATCTAAGAAATCTTCACTAGATAGCAGAATATGGATATTTTAGGACAATACTATTTGTTGCTCACTTAATTAAAAAAATAAATTAGTTCCCTGAATGACACAACATGTGAAGGGGGGGGTTTTAAATAGACATGAAACTGCATTAATTTGAAATCTGAGGGTCTCTATAGAAGGATTCACACCAGTAATAACTTGAGAACAGGTAAGAGCCAGCCCCCACTGCAAATGAGGTGCGTTTTTTTTTGGTGGACCCTCGCCTAAGTTACCCTAAAACTGAGAGAAAATTGCGAGAACATGGTTGAAATCATGGTGCTATCAATGTGAAGTATAAAATCTGTAGGAATTCCAAAGAAAAAGGTGCATTCAATGGGGAATCCAGGATTTGAAAAATGTCAAATTACCCGGGGGGCGAAAGGCTGTAACTACGGTCAGCAAAACCTAGCCCCTAAATAAAAAAATTGGGGGGCTGATTTTGCAAGAATTTGCAGAATTACCGGGAGGCGCGCGCCCCCACCCTGGATCCGCGCCTGGTCATTGATATGTTATTTTGATCCGACAAACCAATTTTAAAACCGTATTCTTCAGGGAACACCTGACTGAAAAAGTGCTCTGACCTCCAGGGTCCCCACGTGCATTGCATGCTTCACGGTCCAGTAGCTCGAAAATGTTGGGGATAACTACCCTATTTCATGATTGATTGGATAGGAGATGTGATGACCTTCAAGCAGAATGTTCGCTTTAAGTCTGAGATGTTCCATTGAGGAGAAAAAATGACGTTTTCATCTCGGCCCTTTGTACAAGGAACGAATGGACCCATTTAGTGGTGTGAAAACCTTAACTCAAATACCGCAACTGTACGTTTTGTTTGCGCCCAGAACCCCCAATATGAATCTCCATGCAGTCCACCATCATTTTAGTTTTTTAAAGGACAGCTAATGCAACAGATATTAACATATGAATGTTTCCCAATTTTGTATAACAGCTAATAAACATGCATTTTAACACACCTAAATATGAATTTGGGAATGTATGATCACAAACTCTTCGTATTGCCGGGTCGTATTGTCCAAAATAAGACAGCATGGGATTAGAGCTAATCATGCATCCTCATTTTGGTGACGGCACCAAAGAATTATCTTCGAAAGTAAATGGTCAAGATTTTGGTCAAGCTCAGTTTGACTACTTCATAAAATATAGTACATACATCACGAAGTCCTGAAAAAATATACAATTTGATGTAACATTACAAAATAACCCTTTAAAATTATTTTAATTTTTGCCCTTTTTGACAGACGAAGAAAGCGGAACGGGCCGATTTTTCGCGCACGTCTTCATTTGATCAAAGCGCCCCAATTTTGCTCTCCTCGTGACCAAGTGATGACGCAAAACATCGTGTTGACTCGAATTGTTCTTGCTGACACTGTAATATTGATTGGTTAATGAAAGTAATAATAAAATTGAAATAGTTTACAGAATGCATATTTTGTTTCATTTCGTTGTGTTTTAATATTATTGATAATAAAAACACACCGATCGCAGTTATAGGAAAGTGGGCAACACTGTGCGATATGGTCACAACGACGTAATTATGGATGGTCATCACTTTTGACGTCACCATTTGCCTGCGATGTGGATTTGTCGGAATCGTTTTCCGAGTAGCTATTGGGCGGACAATTAAAAAGGCAAAATACTCCAACAAATGTGGACAATTTTCAACTTATTTGATTTATATGTAATCTACGTTACTTAAAGTTTCCATCGCATCCCAAAATTTTCCAAATATTTCCAAAATCATGACATATTTCCTTTAACCCAAAATTTAAGACATTATCTGAATTGTTATTGAGTTTTGGTGTTGAAAACATAATGTTTTACTTTCATAAGTTGATAATGTAACATTATTTTCAGTAACAAACAAGTGGCCGGTCCAACGCATTTATCATTTTTATGTAATGTGGAGTTTGTCCTAGCTTAGTCCATAGTTTTTTATCGTCTTGAAACGATATTTTTATCACCATAAATGGATTTTGTATCGTTATCCAGTTACATAATAATTATTAATACAGTTATTGACCCAGTAGAATTGTTCTGCAAGAAATTTGGGGCAAGTAAATGTTGATCGCAATCAATATGGTATTTGGCCAATTCTGTTCTTCACTTGCCAGTCTTATGGTTAAAAGCTCCTCATTTTTGTAAAATGGTCATGCGGGTTACTTGATGTTGGGGTCATATCTTAAAAACTATTGACGCGAATCACTATGATTTGTATCAGTTTGTTAGATAACAGTGCATCCTTTCATACCATAACGAAAGTATTCTTTGTTTTTGTTGTCAAAACATATGGCGCCTGTCACCAAGTGTTGCGTTTATTTTGGGACACACGTATATTACTGTCTGGTCTGGGTATTTATGCACTTCAGTAAGGCCAATTGATTAGCCCTATGGAAGGGGTTCAATGTATTTGGTTCAATTGACTATACTACTTAGTTCTTCCAGGTAGACAAGGATGGGTATTCTTAATCTCTCCCTGGAGACGGCCAGCGCACACAAGTGGTGAAAAAACCCATATGCGTTTGGCCGGATTCTAACCGTCGACCTCCGTATTAACTAGTGACGGCGCTCTACCAACTGAGCCCAAGACTGGGTTGGTAGAGCGAAGGCGATAGATATCATCTTTAGGTTAGGTTCGAAAGGTGTCCATCGCTTTTCCTAGCGGAATAGCATCAGAACGTAATTACTAACAATTTATAATTGATAGAACCCTTCCTTCCACAACCCTTGCCCACTTCAGAATTTCTCCCTCCAGATCCTCCGCTCTCCAGAATCTCCCCTCTCTAGACCCTATCCTCTTCAGACCCTCCCCCTCCAAAACATTTCTTTTCAATAGACCCTCCCCTTTCCTGACCCTGCTCTCTCCAGAAGCTTCCTTCTCCAGACCTTCTCCTCTCCCGGCTCTCCCCTCTCCAGAACCTTCCTTCCCCAGACTCTCATTTGCAGACCCTCTTGTCTCTAGAACCTTCCCACTTTAGGTTCTCCCTCCTCTTCTCCAGACAATCTCCTCTCCAGAGCCTCTCCTCTCCAAACCCTCTCTTCTCCAAACCCCGTCTTCTCCAAGCCCTCTCTTCTCCAAGCCCTCTCCTCTCCAGACCCTCTCCTCTCCAGACCCTCTCCTCTCCAGATTGCCCATCTTCAGAGTTTTCCCTCTCCAGAACCTTCCCTTTACAGACCCTTCCCTATCCAGACCCTCTCCTCCACAAACCAAACCACCTTTCTCCATTATTTCACACATAAAAGTGACAAAGAGTAGCATGCAAATTCATACCATGATCCCTCTCCATTGCTTTAGTCTAAATGATATGCACTTCTAACAACACTCTGAGGGGTAATGAGACCTATCAATTGAAAGTAATTCAAAGGTCATATTCAAAGTTTAAGTGCATCTGAGGTGAAGTTGTAAAATGAAAACATGTTTAACTTAATATATAAGTCTAATTTCAATTGCACTCTAAAACTGCCTAGTATAATATCCCATATATGAAAACGTTTTAAGTTTTTTAACATAAAAAAGGCCATAAAAAAAAAAACCTGCAATAGATTTGCCAAAATATTCTTTAAATTAAGAAATATGTTTTATTGACTATTACAATGTATCTTGGCTATATCCTAAAGATTAAAGAGTATTTTGTATATGATAATGTAAAAAGAAAGTTTATTTGTTCGTGTATGAATAGATATTGGATTATCCAAATCATGTCATGCATGTCTGTAATATGAGCTACATAATATAAAATTGAAAAGAAATATAAATATTTTTAACTGTCCATTAAATCACTGTTCAGAAATGTTGCAATTAGAATTCAAATAAAATATTCATAATGATATACTCTATGTTTATGTCTTATAAGTAACTGTGATGACATTCAATTCTTATACCTTACCTTACCTGAAAGGTCTTGAGTGCACTACTTTCTTGCATCGCTTCTGGAAAAACTGCTTCAAAATGTCTGAAAATGCATTAGTTATATTAAGAAAGTAGTGTAATTTCATGATTGACATGGCAGACTGGTATGTTTTTTCAAATTAAATAGCATTTGGAAGGAAAAAATTTGAGGCACTCCACACATCAATTTTACGTTGATTGACTCATGAGCCGTACCGACTAGAGAGCATCTCATGCCGGGCATTTCGATATACTCTGCATTTAGTGATTCATAACTAACAAAAAAATTCAGGTGATCATGAAATATCTAGTCATTTGGTGAATTTTAGCTTGTATACTTTGGCATGATACTGTTGTATTTCCTCTATGAGAGTTTTAAAAGTGAAAGAAACATGCCTAAAGATGCCAGTTTTGCCATAGACTACTGAGTGTAAGTGTGTAGGACATGGTTTCAAAATTGACTTAGGTTTTAGTGCCAAAGTGTGAAAAAATTCATTTCGGAGCAAAAATAACCATGTTTAATTTTTAAGATGTCCTTTCTAGGGTAAAATTGTTCGTAGATTAGGAATTTTGAATCGAAAACCCTGTATCATACACTATTTTGCTACAAAATATTGATTTGTGGCCGATTTTCCCAAAAATTGCACATTTCGGGTGACAAAAATTTTCACCTACCAACTTTGAATACTTGCAGAGTCTAAAATATACATATATATGACCCTCTATAATGTTAATATATCAGTTAAAGGTAATAACTTATGGATTCAAGTATTTGTTTTATCAATCATTTCATAATTTGCACACCAGAATCATTTAAATTTGACATGTCCCATGACAAACGACATACAAAATTTAGCACTTTCGAACAAAATTTTTTTTGCTTTGCACAATCACATCTCTGTAAAGGAAGGGTCTACAATGATGATTTACCTGTGCATTTATGCAGAATTTAATAAGCGTTAAATTGATACCTAACTTGCTTCAATTCAAGTAGAGGAATAATTCAAAAAATACAAAAATGTTTCCCCTACCCCTTGATTTTTCCAGTGCGTGAAAAAAATACTGTTGTTCAATAAAATTGGAATTACAAGAAAACTAAAAGAGCTATTGGCTTCAAAATTTAATCGATTATGCTCAAAGCAAGTCCCTATATAGGTATGGTATTAACTTTTTTTCACCCTGTCTAAAATTTGAGAAAATTTTTTTTATCAATTTGCAGAATCGCAATTTTACCCAAAATTTGGTGTTTCGAGAACCCACGAAAAAAACCCGAAAAGGGTGACATTGTTGAAAAGTTAATCGATTATGCCCAAGACATATTCCCACAACAATATAGTATTAAATTTTTGTCAAACTGCATAATATTTGAGAATTTTTTTTTTATCAAAACAAGATGCAATTATCAGCAAAATACCATAGGTTAGTATGGGACTCGGCATTGCGCAATACCCCAAAATGCGATATCTCGGAATGCATCCAACATTTTGCATTTTTGACTGCAGATTTGGATGCTACACAAAATTTTAACCTAGAAAACATGTTTTGTTTCAATGTTAAAGCACCTTCACATTTTTACACTTTTGGCAGTAAAACCTAGGTCGAATCTGAAACCATGTCGTAGTGGTTTTTAACCTACAAACCCAGTTGTCTTCAAACAGATCAGATTGGGCTGAGTTTTGGTATAATGATAAAAAACACTCTTTAATTGTAGCTAGAAATTGTTTGCTTTTAAGGGGAAAAAGCAGAAAAGACTTTTAATTTTCAGATTACCACACAAATAATATACTATGAATACATTAAAAACAATTTCATACTTTTGAAATGAATGAAATACAGATTGTAAGTCCCAGCACTATGACATATCCCAATTCAAAAGTTAGTATGTAACATACACGCAACATTTCTTATTCACCATCATCCAGTATTAATGATGAGCGGAAATGTAAACATTAAAACCCTGAATATTTCATGATGGGTATGTCTTCGGAGATAACATGTCTCGTGATCGCTCCATACATCTTTGGCTTCTTTGTATTATGTATGCATAGCTATCGTAAAAATAGAACCAGAGACATTAGAACCTGCATAACACGGGGTTTAAAGTAAGTTCGTTCCCTCCTGTATTTTCATATTCACTTCAGTTACAATCAATTTTTAAATTTCAAATGGAACTTACAAGGCAAACTATTTCACTTTTGTTCTTTGTGGGAAAGAATTAGTGGAGAATTATTGGTTTACAAAGCCAAGTTTTTTATTTGCCCATTGTGTGTCTTCCAATTGCCAGAATTGGGCACTCAATTTAACTAGAAGTAGTTGTGATTTTAATATCATGTAAAAGGTACTATCTTCCTTATCACCCTGACATTGCAGTTTCCAAACTCAAGACATTGCAGAAATAGAAGGGAAAATGACTGTTTTCATGGATAAAGGTGTTTGTTCTGATTTTTTCTTTTGTGTTCTTTACTTGATATGAGAGCATGAGACTTGCATACACTCCCCATCAAGTAGCGTGGGAAACAAACTTGCAGTTTTGGTGGAAGAAGCGATAATAGTTTTTTAAAATTGACCTCAATTGAAAAGTTGAAGTTCAATTGGAACCAAACTTGTGTCATAGGTGCACCATGGGATCCCTCATATGTTGATGAGGTCAAAGGTCATGTGCCAAGGTTAAAGGTCATGGAGCGGCCCGCAGCTTATATTCTTTGAATATAGTGAGCGCGAAAGCCGAGAACCGCAAAATTGTAGTTTGTCTCTATCTTGGGAATGAATGGATCTAAAGGCTGAAATTTCAGGACAACAATTAGAAAAATGCAGCCTTTCATCTAATATGAAAATCAATACTACTTGCCGTAAAACAGTTCTAGATTGGCTTGAGCAGTGAATTGATTTTTTTAATGTGGGCCTAACGCATTCGCCCATGCTGTAATTTATGTCTGGTTTTACGGACAGGAAATACACGCTTTTAAATTTCTTGTAGAGTCAACTGTATCGACACTTTAAATTAGGTACCGGTACACATACATTAGCTAACAATTTAGATGATACAAATATCAACCTTTTAGGTAAGTCAAGGGGCAAGGCAGGTGAGGCTGTGGATCGTGAAATGCCGCTGAAGATAACAAAATTGAAACATCCGATTTCTCTAAATTTAATGGTATCCAAAATGCGACTCTTCTCATCTGATAAGCCCTAACATATCCTAACATCCAACTAGTTCCATTAGTAGAATAAAGCTTACACGTGATAAAACACTGTATGGATGTACTTATTATGAGTAAGTTGTTCAGGACATCTTACTTTTTTCTGCACTTTGTGTCTATCTTAAATAACTAAGGAGAGATAGGAGAGAGGAGGGAGAAAGAGAGAGGAGAGAGAAATATCAAAACATACGAGTATTCACATCCAGCACATTTCATAACCAGGTGAATCTATTAGGTGGATTTGTCCTCGCTGAAGTGGAATGGTGTTTTGCCTGTAGGGATAATATGGTATGCCGTCGGCTACATGGCTAGACATGCCAAACGATGTATGCAAAAACAGGTACAGCATGTCGTATAGATCCTCCAACATCCCGCTTTATGGACAATATAGCGTAAGATAACAAGGATTCGGGAATCCAAAAAGCAAATTCCTCTTCTGGCTTGGTTTGGGTCTCTGGGTTTGGAATGGATTAGAGCAAACGTGTACGGTTGGTAATTTGTTCGTACAGGGTTTCTCTAAAAACGGTCGTTGGGGTATGCTTTGCAAACATTTCTGAATGAGCTGAATGACTGTTTTCATGTATGAACACTTCACTCAATGTTAGGATTAACCTTACACTCCTATTGTAATAATCCCAATAGACTTTGTATGATGTAAATGCTCATTTGCTCTACTTTGCTCAGGCTTAAGGTGTTCTTATGCCATTGTTCTTGTGAGAAAACTTGTGTTGAGGTTTCACCCCACAGCATGAATCCAGTACATTTGTCCAAGTCTTGTCACCAATAGTCTTTCACAGCAGCATATGAGATTGCAGTGTAATAGAAGCCTCTCTTTTGGTGATAAAGGGGATGACCCAATTTAACAGTCCATTAAATTTTTCAAAGTGATAGAATGGCTTCCACCCAAAAACCTCATCGTAACGTTTCGCGCTGATATTAAACCGTTTTGAGTCAGAGCTAAAAAAAAAGTGTGATTTTGTAATCCTATAGAATACTGTACAAAATATTGGGAACCAAAATCGGAATATTTTCCCTCATAACATCAAAACCAAAACTCTTTTAGCCCTAAGATTTCACAGGGTAAATGAGAAAAAAAGTAGCTTTCTTCTGAGACCATTTTGACCCTTCAGTCAATCTGGGGTCCCGGGGACGCGTTATTAGCGATCGAACCATGGACCTTTACGTTTTCGGCTAATAACAGAAGCAGCTTTCATTTGTAGGCTTCAAATCAATCAATTAAACATACATGGTGTAAAAACTCCAAAACATAATCAGCTTTTCATTAAGGCTTTGTACTTTATTTTAGTTTCTCAGTGCCAGGATGGGTATAGTGTCCTGTCTTAAGAGAATCTATAGTGCAATTGCCATTTTGCAAAGTATTTTGTGTGGTTTGTTTTGCTTTATTTTCAGTGATCAATCTTCTGTAACTTTTGTGGACAATGATTACACTGTCTGGCAGCATGGGTTTTTGTTATGTCAGGCGTTCATATTGTGGTTAAAAACTGGTTCGGTTGACATTTAATGTTGGCACAAGTGGTATGTAGCCATTCCCCCTATGATGACAACGAATACTTGATATATTATAACTTGAAAGAATAAGCCTATTGTGCAAAGACGCCCTCCTTGCTCACTCGTGCTGCGCCCTCGATGCCGGCCTTAGGCAATCCTGTCTGGCTGGTAGACAAAAAGTTTGAGGTATTTTGTCCACACTAAACATCACTGTGGTGCCTTCAAACAATAAAAATGCTATCTTTTGTATACTTGTGTAATGAGGTTAATCACATGTGAATGTATTGTTGTGGGAAACAATTCCAATTCTATCATAGACACAAGAAGGTAATGGCTGGTATCTATTTCAAAAAAAAAAAAATCTTGATGGCTTTGTTCAGACAGTTGAAAATGTGAAGTCATTCCGAAAACAAAAGGGAAAGTTTGAGAATCATTCCTTAGAAGTTAAGGTGTAATAGCAATGCGTGCAAGAAAATTAGAAAAGGGCAGCATTAGTCTCAGAACCCTATCACTGCAATTGGACTGATTCATGCTCGGTGTGAAATGCTTCAGCATATTCAATTAATTGAGCATAGTATGCATTCCTTATGGGCAAATAGATTGTTACTTTTCCTATGATTATGACAAAGGAAGGGGGTTTATGTTTGCAATATCTGCCTAAACATTCTAAAAAGATTTTTTTAAAAGTGTTTGTTCCAATTTATGTGTTCCTGTTCTCTATCTGATATGAGAGCTTGGCACTTGCATACACTTACCACCAAGTATCATGGAAAACCAAAATTGCGGTTTTGAGAGTATAAGTGCGAATGCAACTTCCAGGCTCTATCACTACTGTGCTAATATTGATGGTAACCATAAAATGTCATATTTTGCCCGATCTTGGGAAAGAAATGGATTTGGGAAGTGAAATTCAGGACAACAATGAGAAAAATTACATACTTTCATATGATTTCAAAATCATACTACTTCTGGGTATGCCAGGGGGTCTCAAAGGCGATCGAAACATTGCACGTAGGTTGATCTGTTGAACAATACTATAGAATTGCCACTCTAAATTTATTAGATAAAAAATGGAGCGACAAATTTGAATTTTGATAAAAATTTTAATGATTATAGAGAGGCTTGGAGAAACTGGCAAGCTGGAATTAAATAAAGACAAAAATACAACACATAAACACAGTCCTCTGTGGTCCAGTGGTATATCTAACGGCCTAGATAGCGAGGGGACCGGGTTCATCTTTATTTAATTCAATGCTCACCAATTTCTCCGAGCCTCTATATAATATTTGTCTTATCACTTTCTCAGGTTATATCTTTTACTTGATCCTTGCGTGCATTGCATTGGGTTTCGCTTCATCATAGATTCTGCTATAATCATGCATATAGGCCCACCCCTTCTTAAATATAAAATGTTAATTATATAGATTTATATTTCCTGTATTGTGATTGGGTAAATATTAAAACTTGAATTTGTCATCAATAGCAATCCAATTAGATTAATTTTTAATCTAAGAACTTAGAGAGTATCCAAAACTATCTGCATTTTAATTATATATTCTGGGCAATAACAATAACTTCCTGTTGATTATATAATGGTGGTGGAAGATTTAGGGAACTGTTATGTAATGCCAAATTGATTAAACAGGATTGGCAGTTTGCTTTTTATTTTATTCAAGTGCTGTCTTTTCATTGTTGTAGTGCATTAAAAAAGCATGACTTCACTCTTGGGAAGGGGTCATTTTGGGTGTTGTGTAACGATGCTGTTTAAAGGTTGAATGAGGAGATTTCAAGTCAATCTATATTTTCTGTGATATGTAGTGATTTTGTTTAGATTAAAGACGCTCAATAAATTCACTACCTTTTTATTTGGCTACAGAAATAACTTAAAATGAAAACAAAAGGTGATTTGAATATGCTTATATTTCAGTAGAAAAACATAGGCTGAATTTCCTATTTGCTCCTATAGGAAATTAAAAATTCACAATTTTTGTACCAAAAAAACAGTCTCAGCTTAATCCTTGCAGATGGGGATATTTTTGATAGAAAGCTTTAGACCAGTGCAAGGATTCAGGAATTTTCACATTTGTAGGGGACACCTGTTTTTTGAAATCTCTCGTTGCTCTTTTAAGAGCTATAGAATTGATTTGGTGTAAACAGCACGAGAGAGGCAGGCAGACTGACATTGTAAGAAGCTATGGATACCCAATAATAGTCAGACGGGGCCCGTGCTGCACAAATGGGTTATTTTTCACAGAAACTCATTAAACAGGGGTAGAGTTGCAGAAATCCTTAGATGTGGGTACAAATTTCAAGGAAAAAATTACCTAAAAAGGTTTAAATCAGCTATTTTAGATGAAGAAAATGATCCTTTAGAAAACAGGTATGGGGTAACACTTGTGGCCCTGGCCAATTTCATGCAGGAAAAGATTAATAAAAATCATCCTTGTTTGCCTGGTTGAGAACAAGTATTAACATTTCATTTTTTACTTTTATTTAAAGCTGATCTTTGTATGTTTTCCCAGGAAAGCTTTTGTAGGTTTAAAAAAAAAAGAGATTGTCCACTACCTGCATCAGGCCAGAGGAGGTAACATGACGGTATTCACAATTAAAATGAAAGAAGGGAAAGAAAGAAACCTCTTACAAATATTTCTCTTTTTCCACCTTGCCACTCTTCATTGCTGAATTCCAAAAACGCGTCGACAAACCCGGATAGACGCAAGCATTAATATAGTGACAATTCGGAAATGAGCGTCTGTGCCTTTAAAAAGTACTTTAAAATGCCCCCATTGTGGTGTATTGATTAGTTGTGTATATGAAAGAGTTATAGAAGCATATAAGCAGAAGCAACAGGATCAAGTTCATGTGACCATAACTCCAGGGTCTCTCAAGTTCATTCAGTCGGCAAGAGAAGGGGAAAATAAAAGAAAGAATCAGAAAAAAGGAGGATGAAAGGGCAAAGTTGGGAATTTTAAAAAGATAAAGCCACTTTGGGTTTATTTGCGTTGAAACCTCAGACAGGATAACCAGGAGTACCCGAGGTCTTCCCGAGTCAATCATCGCAAGGTTGGTTTACATTCCACGGGAAATGACAGTGGTGGAACCAGGCACGGTAGTGCGGTGTAGAGTTCGGCGATGTCTATTATTTACGGGTCGGTGGTGATGAGTGCGGGACAAGAAGCAGGAAGGGCCTTTCTTTAACCCTTATGGTTGATTTTGTATATGTAAGTTAGTGGGTTTTTGAGGAATTTGGAAGCCATCTCACTAAGACTAGGCTGTCTGGACTCATTTTAATGTAATTTAAAAAAAAAAAAAAATTATATTCTGAAAACTGCATAAACAAAATCGTTTTCCTCCAGGCACAAAGGGGGACAGGGCGTCTAGAGTAGAAAGGAGATTATCGATTTGCAGAATTCCAGCAATTTAGGAAACCCACCCCCCCCAAACAAAAATAAAGTTCCAAGAACAAAGGAAGGGAGACCTGTGTTCAACCAAAATTACAACAATGTGTCAAGAAATTTAGACGGAGGATGGGGGTGGGGAGAATTGGCATTTCCATAAAAAGCACAGTTTGTGAAATGTTATACATCACAAGGTTCTTCTTTGACATTAGCTAAATTAACATTTGTTCAACAAGATCTGATTAAAGCAAGTTTTCATGGCAACATAACCACAGCATTTGAAAACATAAGTATGCTGGGCATTAAAGCGCGACTGGAAACATTTTCCAAAATATGAAATTTCTTCATTGCTTTCAACGAGCGTTATAGGCCATTGTGAAGAATAACAAAATATTTTACACATAAAATCACATATCCCCAAAACAGATAGGTCATCAATAAGGAGGATCTGACATCCGGGTAATTTGTAGGCTAACTTCAGAGTTTGCTGTACCTATAGGATTCAAACAGGTAAGTCCAGCCCCCATGCAAATAAGGTGTTTTTTTGGGACCTCGCCTCAAGATTACCTCACAAACCCCACTTAGGAGAAATGGGGAGGAGGTTGCAAATCATGGTTTGCTATAAATATTAAGGATAAAAAATCGGTAAGGGAATCTCCAAAAAAGGTGTCATTGATATGTTATTTGATCCGACAAATCAATTTTTTAACCGTTATTCTTACAGGGACACCTGACTGAAAACGTGGTACATGTGGAACTCCAGGGTCCACGGTGATGCTAGTCTTCACGGTTTCCAGTAGCTCAAACATTTTGGGATAGTGAGCTACCTTAATTTCATGATTGTTGGCTAGGAAGATATGATATCTTCAAGCAGAATGTTACCTTTTTAGGTCTGAGAGTTCCATGAGAGAATGCGTTTGCATCCGGCCATTTGTACAGGACAATGGGACCCGTAGTTAGTTGTGTGAAACCTTTAATCAACAAATTGTCTATTACCTAATTCATAGACCAGGGTTTCTAAAGAAAGGGACATCGCCGGATAAGGAAGGAATGACGCCCTCTATAGTTTTCATGAGAACCGATGAACTTGAAACTTTTGCATAATAAAGCGACATGCTCAAAGTTTAACCTTTCGGCCTTCAAAAATCCCACTTTTTACATAAATCCCCCAAAAGTCGGTTTTATGTACATTTATAATACAGGCTTCAAGGACAATTAACATTTCCATATTTGAAGCCTTTCCACCCCAAGAACCACAATGCCACGTTGCAAGGATGTGCGCTATATTATTTAGCAACATTTATATACCTCATATATAGATTCCTGTCATCTGATTGGTTAAAAGTGGAGGCAGATGCAACTGCTTCAAGAGTTGAACCAAAATAACTATGCCCTGAGAGAGCGGGCCATCTCATCATGAACAGGCCCGGGACACCTCTCCCAGCATAGAGACTGCCATACGGACTATCCATCCGTATTATGAGTGTACATATTGAAGCTGGTGTAAGAGATGAATATAAGCAGACCGTATTTTGTTTACTCTTATGGGGGAGTCTGTGCTGTAGTGTAAAGTCTGATACAAACCGGGGATACAAACAAGAGCAAGGGAGTGGCTGAATCGCAGCATCAGTAGGCCTATTTATGCTTTGAGGTTGTTGTTACTGCTCGTACTTGAAACCTATCCCCTCTGATATTGTTTGACAGCGACCTGTCAAAGCGCCATCGGCGTCGTCGCTTTGCTTTTGGAAATAAAATGGCTGCGCCCATGGCATCGGCACTCAGGTTTGACGGGTCTCTGGCAAACGTTTTCTACCGTTGATAAGCACCTAGATCCAAAGATTTCTGCATAAATCAAGAGACAACATTGTGTTATAGGTGATCGTAACAGAAAATTTTACGTTGGAATTCTCCATTTAGTCGTGATTTGTGTGGTTTTCTCGTGTTAGGGAAATACTTGAAGCGGTGATTGTAAAGTTGCTGAATTCGGAGCTGCAAGGAAATTGTACACATCTTGCCGACAAAAATGCAAGAGTCCGATTACTGCGATCCCGTTTTGGACTCCAACTCACTCCACCCTTCCTCACACAATAAAAGTTGATTCTATTCTTGACAGTTTGGACCCTAAGTTACACAAATTGTTAAACCATGCATGCACACCATGACAACATGGCCTACAGCTCATGATGAGCTACACATGATATAGCCTGTGTTATGACAAAAATCTATATATTCGGTATATAACACAATATTGACTGCTTTTTATTCGGAGCATGGTTGAAACTATAGGCCCTCGGTGATCTCGAAACCATACTATGCCCCTCGGCTTACGCCTCGGGCATAGTATGGTTTCGAGATCACCTTGGGCCTATAGTTTAACCATGCCCCTCATAGCAGTCAATATTGTATAATATGTGACACATAGCACTTTACTATAGTAAACGAAACGATCATAAATTATGCAAATAAAGCCGTGACCGGCGTCGTTGGGGGTCATTACGGCAACAATTCACGAGTTCTCAGGAAATCCGAAGATTTCCGATGACGCGATACTATAAATAGGAGATTTGAGCTTGACTTGACAGGAAGGGGTATCCCAAAGCACAGCGCATTGTAATTTCTCCGAAGACGGACATTTGTTTGCGCGAATGCTGAAATCCCCTTGAAAATTGACCGTTTCTTCGCCAAGTTAGGACAATTTTTGCTGGCTATCCTCTTGAAATGATTTTGTGAAGTGCTGGTGCCAAAAGGTAAGACTTTCTTGTTATTGAAATTATGACTCAAAAAGTTTACGGTGGTTCTGACAAGTTGTGGTTTACAAAATACACGGTAGAAACTAACGTGTGACAATGTTTTTTCCGTCGGACATTTTGATTTGCTTCGGACATTAGCTCTGAATATTGTGTTCCAATCATAATAATCGGGAATTTTTCGAAAATCCAGTGGTCGGTGCTTGTTTTAAGATCGGGCTGAACAATGCAATACGATCCTGTCATCGTGTGCAATTTTCAGGGGCAAGCCAGCCAAATCGGGTGTTGGGCTATTCCGGGGGCCTTGTGAACTTCAGCTCGCCATGTTTTACTGCATAGTGGTTCCATGATTGGAATTTTTATATATGATTTGAGGTTCATGCATGTGATTTGGGGCATATAAACAGGCTTGCCCAAGAGATTTCTGTTATGAATGGGGGGGGATCATGCTGCGGATATAAACCGGCATTCCAACTGCCGGTTTAGAAGTAATCAGTGTCCGCCATACTATAGTCTGGCTACAATGGTAAGAATAGAGCACTCAATTCAGTTGACCTTTAATTTCACGCTTTATTCCGTTAACGTCTTTGGAGCCCGGACTGTGGTTCTCGCTGGATTATATCCGCTTTCACACCTGCTTTACCCCATTCATGGTTATTGAATTTTCTGAAAACAATTCTACTTGACTGAAATACCAGAATTAATCAACCTCAAATTTGTGTGGTGTGCACCTAAGCTAGTCAAAATATAGTGTTGCAAGCCTACCCTTTGGTAGAATAAGCAGTTAACCCTTCTACAGTCACGTAACCTGGCATGTATTCCAATGCAAGAGGTAAACACGAGCGATAATGCACAAGGATTTTAGCACGAGGGCATAATAAATCCATATTCAAAATTCCTTAATGAATCTGTTCATTTGTGTACTGGAAAAAGCGTTTACTAAATTCTAATTGTCACTCCGATTCCATGATTGTTTGCCCTCTTTGCATTCGTCAACATTTACCGTAAAACAATGACATTAAAATGGCCCATCTTAACCAGTTCGTCTTTACATACGAGGTAAACAACTAGATCCGTAATGGTATGTTTAGCCCTACAACAAATATTGATATTAAAATGAAAATGAGTGAACTGTGTTTTAATCAATTTGTTGAATTGTTTTTTGGTTTTTTTCCTTTACAGGTTGCCATGGATATAACACTCAACAACTACTTGCTGGAAAACATTTGTGCTTGGCCAAGAATATCCAATGTACTCAGTGACAGTCATCATAATGATCGATCAATGAACAAAATCAATAAATGGCAATTTGTCTACCTGCCGCAACCTTGCAGTAAGAAATAAGGACATAATAAGGCTCTAAAGTTTTACATTCTGCGGAATAGTAATCAATTCCATTTTGCCTATAGTGTAAGTGGCTTGCTGGGCATTTCTTCCTGCGAGTATGTATACTCGATACTCTGGCTCATGCTCCTAATTTTTTTGGACATAACAACGGCGCAAACGCGCGTGGTGATCAGTGCATGTACAGTTCTATGTGGTCAACGCGACAGTGCTCCGTTTTAGCGGAGAAGCGGGGACGTTCTGAGTTGTCAAAAAAATATGAGCCAGAGTATATGAAGTTGTATTAGTATTGCCATGCTATTTTTTTCCTGCAAATTTGGTTCAGAATATACCTTATCCCCTTCGCATCTACTTTGTATCATGTGTTTTATTGCTTATAATGCAATAGACAACATAGCAAATACAAGGGTATAATGTAATTATGCCAATTTTAATAGTAAAATGTGACCAGTTGATATAGAAAAAGGTTGCGGTACTTTTTTGTGTGTGCAACGCATTGTGGGCACGAGACAGAGACGCACAAACTTAGAACCCCACCCCAAAAAAAAGTGTTTTAAACCCTTTTCCAACTCACCAATTTGGGCGGGTCAGTTGATTTTGTGTCCATCATGACATACCCACAATAAATTGAATAGTATAAATACTGGAAACTTTTCACCGTCTCATTCCAATAGTCAGGATCAGTAGAATACTAACACAAGGCTTGGACCAGTCTGCTAAGAATTGTCATCAACAGTTGGGGAATACGAATTGGGATGCAATGCTCCATCATTCTTATCAAATTGAACCCAGAGTCCTGACGTGTGTCATCCATTCACATCTGCACCCGTTCGTTGACATCTTAGCAGCCTGGTCGAACACGTGAATAGTCCCTACTGATCTCCTATTACTAACAGGGTGAATAGTTTGTCAGTAACCCTCCATCACTTTTGCAACGTTGTATGCTATGGTTGGACTGAGAAAAAAGGGCGACCACCTTTGAGTGGTCGGAAAGGACAAACTACTTTCGGGCCTTATTCCAACACACTGCAACTCAAATCAATACAAGTCTCTTTGACAAATTATATCATTTTCATCATATTTTATTTCATGTATCTTACCAATACACACATAAACAAGTTTACAAAATAGAATAATCAATCGTGTTTCATTCAATTGAAAAAAAAATCATTGCACAGGTTTACCTGCTCTGAACAATATATCTCTCCTATTGAATTTTGGCATACTTGAAGCTTGATAAGGCATTTACTAGTCCCAATCAAGAAATCAGACAAGGAAATTTTCAGGGAGGAAAAAAGGAAAAATTTTAAAAATGGCCCTATTGAATCCAGAAGGGCTTGCTGCAGTTTGCAAAAACAAAACCAGGGCCACAGAGACCATTGGCTTACAGGTTTAATTTTTGTCATGCATTGAATATTATGATGGAATTAAAACATGAAATCCATGAGTGTCTGAGCCTGTTTCTAGTCCACTATTTTCTTTTAGAATTTACATAGATTGGTGACAGGTGAATTAAATTTTTTGGAAAAATTTGTATGAATTCAGGTAAAGCGACAATTCCTAATTTTCGTTGCCAAATTGGTAGTAGTAAATGAAGCATGGATAACACTACCCCCTCCCCCGTTACCGTTCTTTTTTATTTTTTTATAACCGTTTTGCAAATTTAAAATTTGTCTCACATCACACCTACATGCAAATGTATGCAGAGTCACTATAGCTCTATGAATTGAGTCTTTTTTTTTCTGATCACATAAAAATAAAAAAAAGGGCCCAAAACAAACAAGAAAGCTCAAAAAAGGATTTTTCCAAATTTTAAAGACTCTCTGGATAGAAACTTTTTTTTTCCCATTTTGCCCTTATTCATGACAAGTATTTTAGAAAAAATAATTACCAATCTTCCAAAAATTAAATACCATAGTCAGTCTCAGAGATCCAGCATAGATCCAGCAGTAGATCCCCCAAGCTTGGTTTAAAACAAAAGTCATTAATTTTACATTATCTTTTGGTTTATTGTCCTGTGGGTCCATAAATAAACACTTTGTTATTTAAATAGTTCGCATAATTATTCTGCTATGAATGCTCCTCCGTTCCAGGAAACTTAAAAGAGAATTTCACAGAATATTTGTGACCATTCTTCATTCTTCATGGCAACAGTGTAAACGCAGGTGAACTTCAATGACCTGGGAAATACACAAACAAAAATATTGTAAATCGTTAAAGTACACTAGGTTCTACATTTTGATTTTTAAAAAAAAAAAAAAAAAAAAAAAAAAAAAAAAAAAAATGTGTGTGTGTGTAGTGTGTGTGGTACGTTGTTGGTGTATGTTTGTGATACAATTTAACACCCTTAAGATATTCATGCGTATGAGTTCTTGTAAAGGGCTACTATGCATGTCACTTGGGACAAAGAGGGGTGGGGTAGATCCACAACTGTTGGCGCCAATGGGGTTGTTAATCTTGCATCGTGTTGTGATGGCTCGCAACTTGTTGTCCACAACGCGTTGCTTTATACAATTTGTGGTTATTTTTTTAAACCGTCACAGAAATTCTGTTTGACCAACATCTCCTTTTCATTTTCTATTGTCCGCAATTGTTTTTGAGAAAGTTTCAACGTGTTATGAAATTTTCGGCACGTTAATTTTTGCAATGCGTAATTTTCACAACGCGTTGCTACTTACTTACATGTTTGCGGCAATACATGATACCCATACGGCTGCGATAATAATGCCACCATCAGTTATCTCCTTTTCCATATTTTTTTTGTGTTTTATGATTGATAACATGGATACTTCACAACAAATTCCATATTCCCCTCCCAGCGATTCTGCACCTTATCCTTAGTTTATTCCCTACTCCTCAGGCTGCAGAATTTGTTGGGGAGGGGACCATAGGGAACTCTTTGCTGTGTGACGTTTTTATGTTTCCGACCATGTATGAGGCTTGTCTACACTGGCCAACACTCTTCAGTCCTTGGCAGAAGAACTATTAAGTCAAGGACTCAGCGGGAGTTTTGGCCAGTACACTTTTATAGCCTCCCATTTTTTTTGGTATTAAATGGCAATAATTCAAAAATCTCACCGTAAGTTGCTTGATAATTCAAGCAGTACAAACTCGCGTAGCCTACCAGTTGTACAATCATGACCATGGCCATGGTATTTCACAAGCTTTTCACATAGCGATCGCATAGACTTGAAATCAGGCTGAATCATGAAAGTACCGGTAACAAACTCTTTGGGCATTGTCTCCCGATACGCCAATACCCAAAGGTCTGCGAATAACCGATTATTTATCATGCACGGCGCTCAAAAATATTATTCCTTGTACTAAATCGTGACCGAAGAAATGGAAATGCCCCTTGTAGAGTTGAATTCGGCAGTGTACAAGTTTCTTAATACAGCCACAGTGCCAACCGCTGATGGTACAACACAGCTGAAACATCGACAAACTTCGGAAAATTGTAATCTTCGGCCGAACTCGGAGATTTACTACGCACGGAAACCCTAACTGTGATCCTAATATGGAATTAATTATACGACAAGCAAAGCGCAGTTGGAAGGGAGTGGATCTTAATGAGTTTGATTTTAACGTTGCGGTATGGGACAAAGGTTGTTAGGGTGTGAGTGGCATTCTGGTTCTTGGGTAGGAAAGGCTCATTTTTGCATTTTTGTTTTCTGGGGGGCCGGAACACTAAAAGAATTGCCAAAACAACAACCAACTTTTGTACATATAAACCATACCATATCACTATATGTTAAGGCATGCTAATCTACAAGGGCTCTGTCAGTGCCTTGGATGAGCACATGTAAACAACAGCTGAGCATGCACGTTGGGTATCATAAATCATTACTAAAAACAGGGCCATTATTTGCGCAATTACAAGGTGAATGAAAGCTATTGATCTGCACCATGAAAATTGTGAATTTTATTATAATAAAGTAAATAATTATCGTGTTTTAAGAGGTTCTATATAGATAGAGAGGCAAAACGTTAACGTAATCTTTAGAAATTCACCGTCTCGCATGTTTGCCGACCACAAAAAACCTAGAGTACCAACAATAGAAGCAATGGCTGCCTCCACTACTTCCACATAGGTGGGTGCGCTTGCATATAACCACAATCGTAGTGATACACATTAATGTATGTGGGAGAGGTGCCAGGGTAATAATAGTGTACCTATATCATTGTGCTCAGATAATCTTTTTTTCTTCATAATGCGAATGCGCGCTCGGTGAAAAGATGCTATTCATGAGGCGGTTTATTTAAATCAAGACGACTGATGTGTCATTTCATTGGTTGTGTGGCCATGGGTAGGACAATAATTTATAACTCCCAATAGCACCCAACTTCCAACAACTGATATTTGGCGGATTGGTGTATCGAATTGACAATATGTGTGTATACAAGCATCCCAAACTGATAATTATTCCGTGCAATATTCAAAAATGTCAGCGCCCAGCACGGACGACTGGTTTTGAATGCGTTTCACCCCCTTGGTAGGTAACTTCCTACGATATTAAAACATTGCAAGGTCATGGGCCATTGTGTTGTATTCCAGAGTCTGTTTAGTGTGAAGACGGTTATATAATCAGCAACATAAGCCTCTTTGTAGCTTATGAAGGACAAAAGGTCTATCTATAGGCGTCAAGCTCTATAAGCTCCATGACAAAGGGCAGCTATGCAATATCTTCCTGTTTCTTCATATAAGTAATCAATGGTCATTGAAATGAAGGGACATTCTAAGCTTTGCTTTTTCCAGAGGGCATGCCCCTGAAGTTTCTCAGACTTTTCTCATTTTTTCTTGATACAAGTGTATTTTGGGGATAAAAAACACCTTGCGTACATGATAAAGTAGTTGTCAAACACCAACTCAAAATTGATGGTGAAATATAACTATTATGATTATAGAGGGCATCCTTCTCTCCTTATCCGGCGATGTCCTTAGCTGAAGCTCCATGGATCATACACTTGTAGCAAGAATAGCATCATAGCGTGTGGTCCATGGGCTGGCTCAAGGGCTCTGGTACAGATCAGGGATGAAAACCCCCTGGTGGTGGACCAGGGGGAGAAGCCCCCGAAGCTAAAGCTGAAGGGTTGTTGGCGCTTTAAGTGGCTGAAAATTGCTCTTGTTGGGCCTATTTTATCTTACATTCTGATATGCCCTGAATTATGATATCACAATTCTATATTTTCTCCGCTCTTCTTACAAAAATAGAGTATGAACATACCAGACTGGAGCACTCATTTCACTCTCTTATTTTCTGTCATTTTACTTTTTTTCAAGTTTTTTTTTAAATACCATCACATGCCACTTTGTTAGCACTGATGCATATTGAATGGTGCGCGCACACTGCCAGTTGAGGAACCCATAGACTCTTTACTCATTGATATTCAAACCACAAAGGTCATAGATCTGTCAAACAGGGTGGATCCCATGGGAATCAACTCCAAAATGTTTTGTGTTTAAAGCCATATCACGTCGTCTTCTGGATAAAAATCCACCCAAAGGAACTATAGAAGACACAGGATCACTTGGCCCCTGTTGATGTTCGTTGTTGTTGTGGTGAAAAAAAAGGTTAACATTTGCCTGTAATATCCACATACTTCACTGGATTTAAACCAAACTTAAGTCATATGCAACCTGGGATCCTGCATTTGTTGATGAGGTCAAAGGTCACATACCAAGGTCAAAAGTCATATGAGGTCAAGTTGTAAAATAGGCTGAAAATGTACAATTGACCTCAATTAAAAAGTTGAAGTTCATTGGAACCAAACTTGGTTTATGGATATTACCATGATAATGTCCATTTATGGACATTATCATTCACTAACAGCGACGGCATGCGACACAAGTGGTCCGAAGACCGTAGTATTTTTTTCCTAATAACTAAAGACTAGTTTTGAAATAAACACACAGTTGTGTTGTAGGACAACAAAGCACACAGACACTGCTGTTTTAAGTAACCAAAAGAGCAAGTTCTGAAACAAACAAACAAAATGTACAACACCATTCATCAGTTGTGCTGAAACACAAAATCATCTTTTATAGTGCAACAGCGAACACACACAAACACAACTGCTTCAAATAGCCAAAGTACTGAAAGACACAAAATCACAAGGTAAGGGCAATGAAGGGCATTAACACTGTTAACTTCAAATCGGTTGTGAGCTTTATTAGATTTGGCACAAGAAAGCAACCTTATCCTAATGAAGCGTAGCGTAGTAGTAATCTTGCAGAAACTAATCATGATTAACCAAGTTGGTTTGAAATGAGAAACTGGAAAGCACAAAAGAAAATTGGCTATTTAGTTTACTCTATTTTTTAAACATCCCTTTGTATATGCTCATACATCAAAAACAATATCATAATTTTGCTATATTTTCAAAGCAGTCAAACCTTTCAGAGGGGTTGGAGTTGAGGGTTAAGTTCCAGATTACATTGTGATCACAAATTAACACACAACTTAGAAATCATCAGTTAATGAAAAGTTAAACCAAACTTTCACCCTATTCTTTTTGCATATTTGGTGGTGTCCGATGCAATTGAAAAGACCTTATGTCAGCAGGATCATGTTCCTGTCCCTGTCTGTCTGTCTGCTGTCTGTGTGTCTGTGTCATTGTGGTGTGTGTTGTTGTCAAACATTTAGTATACACTTTTTGCTTGACACTTTTTTAACTTACTGTAACTTTTCAGTGCAGTGATGAATCAAGTTCATACTTGGTATGCTTATACATTGAGACAAGGGGTCTTATGTGGGGTAACATATGAGGAGGTCAAAGGTAATTCAGGGGTCACTGAGGGTCATATTGCTCTAGTGTACACCTTTTGGTTGACACTTCATGACTTCAACTTACTGTAGCTTTTTAGTGCAGTGGTGGATCAAGTTCATACTTGATGTGCTTATACATTGAGATGGGTCTTATGTGGGGCAACAGTTGGGAAGGTCAGAGGTCATTCAGGGGTCACTTAGGGTAATTATACTTCTCTCTTATTCTATGACTACATAATCAGATGACCTATTTGGGACCGCTCTCCCTATTTTTGTGTCGTCTGCGAAAATTGCAGAAGGCACATAGGGATTACTCTGGTCGTATGTCAGGGTGTGTGTGTGTGTCTGTGTCTGTGGTCAAAATATTAACCCTTAATATATTGCATGCGGTATGAGTTCCGTAAAGGCTACAATGATGTAACTTGGTGGAAAGGAAGGGGCGGGGTGGGGTGAAATGTTGGTGACATCATGTGACCTTGGTGACCTCATATGACCTTTGGTCCCATTCACAAAATGCGACGGCAGACGACACTCGCGGTTTGGGGACCGCAATGTATTTTTGTTATTACTTTCCACCCATGTAAACTCAACAGGCACATTGTACGTGGCAAGCACCGTGCCGGAGCCATCCCTCGGGGTATAGGTTAACTGCTGGACCTCCGTAAATTACTTCAGGATTTGAGGCGAGTCGGATTACAATAAAGGCGTAATGGTTGTACAATTTCTAGTGACCAAGTATGTTTCACTGACTGAAGGCTAATTGGTATTTGTTCCACACATTATCTTTATTCTGAATGTGGGAAGTGCTTACTGTGTTGGTGAGGTTTGCGTTATGCTGGCATGTTTTCATTTGATCGACATATCAGTGGGCATTGTTCGGTGAGCGTGTTTATTTTGCCGTCCCCTAATCTCAGATAAGCAACATGACTAAGTTAAGTGAAAGAGGAGCATTGAGAGTTTTTTTAAAATTTGAAGTTTGCAGTGTTTTTTTCAAACAATTTTAAAGCAATACTACTGCATTTTGTATGATGCACACCCTCAATTGGTTTGGTGCTGAAATTTTTGTTTAGTTAGATTGAAACTTGCATAAAGTGGTTTAGCTTTAATCATGTGCACCAGTGTAGAGAGGCACATGCTAATTCTCAGCAGAAATGTGTATGTATGTGTGTTAAAGTTTTGTTTAACCTATTTCAATTGCTTGTGCATGGACACCTTAATTCAATGAGACTTACATGTCATGGTAGGGTTAAAGATCACATAGCAAGGTCAAAGGTCATTATAAGTCAACTTGTGCAGAGAGTGAAGAAAAGTTGGATAAACTATACTTGTGAATGGTAAAGTTCAAACTTCTCTCTGTGTCGCATAAGAAGGAATTTTGTAACGAGAATAATTAATATTGGATCACGATTCAACGGTCCCTGAAAACAGTGCCATTACCTGTTCCATTAGTTCACGCAAGTCAAGTTACGATAAGTTTCATGAGATTGTGCTAGTTCATAATGGACAGATAGAAATTTCGCGTTTCAAGCGCTGCCATTGAATTATGATCGGGGATCCCCGAATCTAAATACAAAATCCCTTCTTTTATGACTCATCCACACCATTCACAGATGTAGTTTACCAGACAATTACCAACACAACTGTGCATAAATCTCACACATTGAAAATTGGGGGCACTCTTCAAAAAAAGTGCTATTATTGGTTTAAATTTGTTCAAAACATAAGAGACATTTTGCAAAGGCTCAAACAGCTGTGGACACAACATACCCTGATTGTCTCAAAGGTATAGCATGTCTAATTGGCCGAGTTGCGTCGTCTCAAAGTGGGGCTAATTACGACATGGATCCACCTTGATTGACAGGCGACGTAGAGCGTAACATTGTTTGTTACATTGTTACCGGAGCAATTTGATCAGTCTGCTAGCACACATAGAGTTCAGTGAACCAAGGCCTTTTGAGACTTGAACATGCGTTTTGTGTGCCCAAAATTGCCGGCCTGTTCCGTGAAAAAAAACCAGATCCCTTCAATTGGCCCGCAGCGTCTTTTCATCTCCTGTCGCGCTTTGAACGAGGAAGGAAGATATGCGGAAAATGTGGGCAGAAAAGAAAACAAGACTCTCGCAGCTCCGGCACATCTCAAATTGTAACTGACATTCATCTCTGTCACCTTGCGTATTAAATAGTACCTATGCGGGCTGTTTTAATCAAGTTTGTTCCTCACTATACCCATATTAGGGCCAGATGTCATGTCTTAAAGAGGAGAGAGCTGTTATAGGGGGAAATAGAAGGAAAAAGGAAATGTAGCTTATTCTTCCCCATTATCCTCTTCCTGATTGAAGCAAAATTTGAAGACCATTTTATTGCTTGAGTTACAGGGAGCATAGTAAACAACAGCGGACTTGTGCTCCAAGTTTGTGTTTGACACAGCTCTCCAATAATTTTTGATAAAAGTGGATATCCTTAGGACTAACCGTCCCCAATTGTGAAACTCCATGGATGAACCGAGACCTCAGAAATTCTTTTCCATGGCCCAGGATGAATTCCCTCGAAGACTTGTAAATACAATACCTTTTGGATATTCAAAAAACATAGGTCTACTGTTGTTTTGCAGACTTCCTGTTGTTTGTGGCATTGGTGAGAGCTGAGCACCCGCATGTTATGAAAAATGTTCAACACATAGTGTGCGTAATAGCACAGATAGAGCAAAACCACAAGTGATTTTGAGTTTTTTAAATCCATTAACATTCTGTATGGCCCAAATTTTGCAGTTCTGAGGGTAATTCGGTACGCTTTTGTAAAAATGTACTTGTCGCACGCTGCGCATGAACTTTAAACCTATACTTTGCCGGCAATCCCGGACTGCAAGCGCTTTGACTGAATTTTTCAAGGAACCTACGGCTCATCTCAACAGACGAAGATTACATATTGGGGGAACCAAAAATGAACCAAAAAGGTGCCTTAATTAAATATTGAACCTTGTTAAAACTTCTACTCCGATTCTTTTATTTCTTTAGTAGGACTAATCCAATAGTGAACCTCCAAAGAACGGTGTGTGTCTGTTAATTACCAATAAAAAACACAAAAACACTAGGTCAGGATGTTACCCAATGCAGAGGGAGCTTGCGCACCCCACGCATCTAAACAAAATATTTTAAAACATAGTTTGTGCCTAGAATGAGTCAAAATAATGTCAAATTTCCTGAAAGGTATATTTTTTTAGGGGGCATTCCCCCCTGGATCCCCACCATGGGTTATGCCCTTGGACACCGACAGGGGCTTGAAGCGTCCCCCAGACCCACCCTGCCACATGAGCTGGGATTGTGTCCTAGATGCGTCCATGTTGAATTTAACAAATTGGGAGCACATGTGATTAAATCAACCATGTTTCTTTTGATTTAAATTTCACTGTTTATGCTTTACAATTCACCCAATTCAGTGTGCATACTTAAACTCTAAAAGAAGATTGGCCTGCGCCAACTTAAAACATTAACAGCATGAACATAAATTTATTTATCTCTCATGAATGTGAAGAGAGTTAAAAATAACATAAAATTTTTTTTAAAATGAATTGGGTTATATTAGAATATTATTAACATATATTGAAAACTGTACCAAGTACCTTGTTTCAACCGTGAATGCAATAATGAAACACCCGCAGACAGTTCAGAATAACTCTATTGTGCTGACATGCATTAAGGTTGTGAGGATAGTGAACGATATTGATCGAGCACCTTCACTTGCACGGTGGCAGCAAAAGTATTGTAGGAACTGGTATTTACTCATTCTTATGAATGGCTGCAAAAAATTCATTCTGAAACAGCTCTTTTACTTGCATTTCATTAAGTCTGGAAATCCAAATTCCATACTTTACCCCATATTGAAAATAACATTTGATTGATTCTGGGGTCATCCAATATTACTCAATGTAGGTGGCAATCCTGTTGTGGGCAGGAAACTCACATTGCAGGACAATAAGCTTGCGCCTGTCTCTGAATTCCAGAAATTTGCATATTGAAACAGGTGGGCCTATTGTACTCTT